>BGPR01030335.1:3629-18729 GCA_013235015.1 Araneus ventricosus
TCCAATGAGAAGGAAAATACCGTTGCAATTTGTATAGTCAAGAAAGATCTTTTATATAAGGAGACCTGATAATCCCCTGGTTTTCTGCAATGAGAAGGAAAATACCGTTGCTATTTGTATAGTTCAGTTCAGTGACTTCGGTTTTGTTGTCAATAGTGTAGATCTAAAAATAATAATAATTGCTTATAATACTAAGAGAGTGTTGTAATAGATAGATATAATAACACACACGGCAATAATTGGACAAAAGGATTTCTAAAACGCCACCCTGATTTCGCCGAATACAAAGGCGTAAAATGTTTGATTATAATCAGGTATTTATAAAATGTATTTTTCTTGTATATTTCCAAATAAATATATCTAATATTGCACACAGCGAGTTTGTTATTGAAATATACCAAAATAAAAAAAAAAACCGGTGCAAATAATCCCCTCCAATGAGGTAACTTTACACTAAAATTTCGAAAAATTATCATTCATTATCAAATCACTGTATGATCGAAATTTTGTTGCAAAACGTTTCTCTATCACTCAACGAGGTAAAAATCAGCACTTTTCTTTTAAAGAAATGCATGTAAATAAACTTGACATTCTTTCGGAAATCAAGAATCGGTACAAAGTAACCTCGTTTTACTGTTTAAATTTGAGGAAATACCCTCATAACTTGGAGATCAACTGAAATTCAGTTCGCTGCAATGCCGATATCTTTCTGAATAGTAAAGGTATTCAGCAGGAAATTTTAAATATGCCATCCTATATATATGGCTTCAAAATTATAAAAGAAAATTATACTGTGTGTTTTGCACATATGTAGTTAAAAATTATTTACTACAAATACTCATATTTCCTTGAATTTTCAAAGTATTTACTTTTCATCTTAATATAATGCTCCGCTAATATACTGTCACGCATTTTGTTTGTATAATATTGTGACAAATTCGTCTTGTGAGTGTACGTGAATGCAGTCCAATAAGCAGGATTACAAAAATAAAGCTCTTTATTTTACAGGTATTCTAAGCTAAGAAACATAACACAAATATTAAAACAGCACTCGTAAAAATTCACAACAGAGATTACCATTCAATCTCAACACAGCACTCAAAGGTTTCTTATTAGCTCACCAGCTTGCTTGCAGATCAAAATCCAACTAACTCTTCTTGGCTTGAGAGCTTGCCTTTTATACTTTTCAACAGGAAGTGACTTCATTTTGTAGGAAGTGACGTAATCTCTAGAAAGTTCATGAAACCAGTAGAAATAGCTTGAAATTTCGAGGTCCTTCTAGAAAATTCTGTTTGTCGCCAACTTTGTCGCCAAGTCTAGCATCTCAGGAAAACGACTTTATAGCTTTGTAACAATATGGTTGAGAACTCTAGATGTTATAAGCAAAAATCAAGCGAAAAAAACTGGAGGATTTCTTGAAAAATATATTTTATTTCCCCGAATATATGTGCTGTTTTTACGAAAATTTATGCGACAATTGAGCCAAAAACACAAAAACATTGATCTAAGTCACAAATCATTATCGACTTTCTGTGCAACGGTGTGAGCCCAAATCATTTTATCACTTCTTGGTTCTTCTCCTAAAATCCTCGTGACCAAATCTTCTCTGTAAAACGTAAGTTCCTACGATTGTGAATCCCACAATTTTCCACAACTGATTTTGAACTATTGCATCCATATTAACTCCAAATTTTTTGCATTTTAAGAATTATACTTAACTTTCAGAAAAACATTAATCTAAGTCACAAATCATTGCCAGCTTTCTGTGCAACGGTGTGAGCCCAAATCATTTTCATCTTTATCACTTCTTGATTCTTCTCCTAAAATCCTCGTGACCGAATTTTCTCTGTAAAACGTGAGTTCCTACGATTGTGAATCCCACAATTTTACACAACTGATTTTGAACCATTGTACCCATATTAACTCCAAATTTTTTGCATTTTAAGAATTATACTTAACTTTCAGACACAAGTGTATCTGACGATGTTAACAGCGGAATGAAAGTTCCTGGAAGGATGTGGCAAAGGAACAACTAGAGAAAATGTTTGTTCAAGCTATGCTGAGGAATATTTAAGACGAGTGGTATTTATACCTATAATTGATCATTTTATTTCAGAATTTGAATCAAGGTTTAACCGAGACTTTTATGGAAGGCTTTATACCATCGAAGACTGCAACTCACAACGACAATGATATTCATGCAGCTTTGAAGTAAAACAAGTTTTTTTAAAGTTCAGAGTTTCGATTAAAATCAGAATTCAAAATGTGGCGAGCAAAACTGGAAAGTGTGGTAAGGTTGACAGATTTTGTAAGGAAATTTCAAGGAGATTGGACACGACTAATTGACAATTTTGTGAAGAGGACAAAACTTTTTGAGTAAAAAAATAAGATGAGACAATTTTAGTTGACTATATAGCATTTTTTTAAAGTTTAAAAATACATAAAACAGTTTTCACAGTATCCATCAAGGATTCCTAGATCCGCCCTTGTATATATTTAGCTAATTAAAATGAATTAATTAAAATTTAATCTGTTAAAATTTAACCAAATGAAATTTAATCAATTAAATAATTTTACTTAATAAAATTGAATTACTTAAAATTGAATAAATTAAAACTTATTTACTAAAATTTTAATTAATCTGAGATTAATAATTGTAATTAAGTAGTTGCAATTAAGTAGTTGCAATTAAGTAGTTGCAATTAAGTAGTTGCAATTAAGTAATTCTTAACTTTTAAGATTTAAAAACACGGAAAAAAATATTTCCGCAGTAGCCTCCTCCCCATTAACGAAATCCTAGATCCGCCCTTGTATATATTTAATAAATTTAATTTAATTAATTAAGATTTAATTAAATCAATGTTTTTAATAAAATTTAATTAAGTAAAATTTAATTAGTAAAATTTTAATAAATTTGAAATTAATAATTAATTTAATTAAGAAATTCTTAATTTAAAAATTTAAAAACACGGAAAAAAATTTCCGCAGTAGCCCCCCCCCACTTAGCAGATTCCTAGATCCTCCCCTGATCTATACCTTTCTTACTCCCAGGTTGCTACGCCGCGGGGGTTGGCAACAACCACGAATCTATTTTGGGAGGTGGCTCTAATCAAGGCAGGAGGCCTCGGCGCTGATTTGTGACGTCACCAATAGTTGGATTTTCTTGCCATGGGATTGGCTTGCCACGTTGCATATCGGATGTCATCAGGTAATTCACCCGATATCCAACCTGGCAAGCCAATCCGATGGCAAGAAAGTCCAACTATTGGTGACGTCACAAATCAGCGCCGAGTCCTTTAGTATTTTCTAATCCCTCTTGATTTACTATATGAAGCCTAGTTCATTTGTCAGAGACTCATGTGGAGGGGAAGTGTGGCAATTTCTGTTAATCAAAGCAACCCGGATAGAATAAGTAGCATCTGAGGTAGAAATATGATTTAGTCTCTGAATATGGAGCTGGGTTGATTTCCTGGTGGATTTTCAGGGTAAATTTGCCTCACATTTGTGTTACGCTTGGAAGAGAACCAGGGAAACCTCCAGAGCAACCATCTTGGCCGCAACGTGCAATCCATTGCATCAGTCTGCCAGTTTTTGAATAATACTAGTTAAGAACACATTACATTGCACTACGACACACCTGACTCCAGAGATAAAAATCTCCGGCTTGCAGGTTTGATGGGTGTGCATAGAAATTTTATTGAGCAAAAAAAAAAAAAAAATACGTAAAGTAATAATAAAACATAAAACAAACCAGCGGGAGTGGTCTCCCCTAAACTTTCTCGTACACTTCCCAAAAAAGGTGCTGTTTCCCCTCCCCCGCGTGGATAAAAAAATTCGAACCTACTGTAACCCAGGATCCAATGACTATTAGAAAATATTTAGGTAAAGAATCAAATTCAAAGAGATGCGTACCGATTAAATGCCTACCAATTTCCACTCTTGCCGGCTCAAGGACAAAGTCACGTAATCCTTCCGCGTGCATAGATTGCTACCAGTACGCATGCGCATGGGAATCGGATTTTAAAAAATTGAATATGCAATTTGAACGCCTCTTTTTGACGGATTTGGCCCAAAATTTTATACGGACCTACATTCATGACGACAAAACTGTGTACCAAATTTTATCCATCTAAGCTATTCAAATTTTTGAGTTATAGTGTTCACATGACCGCGGACATACAGACAGACAGACTTCCCGTTGACGGATTTCGTCCAAAATTTGATTGAAACCTACAAATTATGTTTAAAGACCACATACCAAATTTCATCCCCTTAGCTCTAATAGTTATTGTGTTCACAGACAGACATAATCCAAAGGTGTGTTTTTCGGACTCATGGAGGTCTAAAATGTGGAGATTCGTCAAAATCTCGAGTTCGAATGTTTTGACGATTACAATACTTTCTCTTTGTATACTTCGTATACGAGAAAGTAAAAAGTTACGAACACAACCGGATGATAGAACCCATAACTTTTCCCGTGTAAATTCATTCCTTCAGCTTCCTTAATTAACGAAGACTGGTGGCCTGAATCCTTCTTGCCTAGTTTTAGTGATTTAAGAAATATCCTCATTATATTTGTGGCCATCTCTGCTCATTTCGAGAATATGAGCAAATCTTGCTGTTTTACTCATCATTCAAATTGGTAAAATGAATTAGTCTTACTTTATAAATTTCTGCGTTCTCCGTTAGTTATATATCTTCTTTCAATTAAGTACAGTAAATTTCGTTAGGAATAAGCCATTTATTACTAACAGACTTGAAAGGAGTAATTAAAAGAATTGCGAAAAATTCAATGGTTAATTTTGAATTTCTTTTCAAACCAAATTAAAGAAGGATCTGAAAATTCCAATAGGTATTTCGGAGATGGATCAAATGTATGAAATGAACCCACTTCCGTGAAAATGCAAATTTAAAAAAGAAATTTTAAAACATGCTTTTATTATTGTTCTGAAGTGTGTTTTTTTATGTGAAGTGTATTAATGTTTTTTTAATCAAAAACAGGAACTGTAAAAGTTTGAGTATCTGGTAGAAGTACTTTAAGCAAATTAGAATTTTAATCATATTTATACTATATTTATATTTTTAATGAAGGCTTAGGAATTTCCTTTTTGATGATATTCATCATCGCTTAATATCTTCATAGTTTTGTTTTCAAGGCCTCACGTTTTGACATTTTTGTTTTAACATCCATATTTTTAATACAAATTATTGTCTGCTTTTCAGTAAACTAATGAAAATATTTTTTTAATTATTGTTTTCTACTTTAGTCTCTAATATATTTCATAGCTCATTACATTATAGGATATTAAATTCCGTTCTTTCCAAATTCACTACTAGATGGTTCCACGTATGTGGATTGAAAATGTAATTAAAATTAATCTATTAGTTGATAATCAAGTTCTGAAAATATTGAAACATTGTATTGACATCGGGAACACACAAACATGCAAAATTTCAGAACTATAGTTTCAAAAATTGAACGAAAAATCGATTACAAAATTCCATCTCTACAAACATCAAATAAGCCAAATTAAATAGAAGCGTGTAGAAATAAGTTGTTCTTCTAAAGTAAAAAATTCTGCAAAGGTGTTTTCGAATGAAAATCATCTTCCTACTTGCGTAAATGAACCTAGTGACACATATTTGCTTGAAACACTCCGTTCGCCTCCTATCGAAATGGTGGATGATGAGCAAAATAATAAGTTTCTGAGTTAATGCGGATTTCTTTGCGGATATTCTGTAAAATAATCCACTTGTCAGTTTTGGGGAGAAATTATTGGAAAACATCCGATTGAGCAATTATCGCATTTCCGCAGGAGTTACTGCAGCCTTTTTCCTTTCCTGGCAATATACGTCAGTTGTACCATTTCCCCGAATATTTTGGCAAATATGCTAGTTCGGCTTTTAATTATAATTATGACATAAATTACTGTTGCAAAACAGAGATAAAAGGGGTATAGAATTTACCTGTAATCGCAAACTGAAGAGGAGTTGGATCGTTAACCCTAACCCTGTTACTTCGATGTGCCTTTTCTCAAAATCTGTTATAGATTCATGTTTGAAATTTTTTATACAAGTAAAGTTCATCTTTCTCATTATACTAAAATGATTTTTTTTAATTCAAAAACTTATTTTTTACAAATTTTTTTGTGTCAAATAAGAAAAAATGTTTAATTGGCCACTTCGAAGTACCTTTTCTCAAAATCTGTTATAGATATATGTTTGAATTTTTTTTATAGAAGTAAAGTACAACTTTCTCATTATACTGAAATGAGCTTTTGGTTAATTTTTAATTTTTTTATAAGTTTACAAAGTATTTAATTAGACATAACGAAATTTTACCCTATTTTGACACAAAAAAATTGTAAAAAATAAAGTTTTGAGTTTTTTTAAAAATCCCTCATTTAAGTATAATGAGAAAGATGTACTTTACTTCAATAAAAGGTTTCAAACATGAATCTATAACAGATTTTGAGAAAAAGTACTTCTAAGTAACAGGGTTAGGGATAACAGACTTGGGGTTCCAACTCCCCTGAATGCCATCAATTCCGGTTTTGCAGAAAAATGCTACATTTCTTCAACTTCTGAATGACATGCGTAGTAATAGTTATTTTTATTTATTTCTGTATAATTTTGATACATTTTTACATCTCGTATATGTTTTCGTGGGCTTTTTTCAAGTTAATGAGACTGAGAATAAAGTTAATTGAGATTGATGCCGAAGTTCGCCCCAAAAATATTTCCCGAAAAAGCCCGAAAGGGCTTTCGTTCGCCCGAAAAAGTACGCGAACATTTTCAGAATTTTATATTTTAAAAGAAATGTAATTGTTCAAAATACTGTTCAGGGGCCGTTCAAATATTACGTAAGCACCCAAGGGGGGGGAGGGGGTTTGTGATTTGCTTATTTTTGCTGACAAGGGGGGAGGGGGAGTATGAGTGATGCTTACGTAAGACATTAAAATCACTTTATTTCCGAAAATCTCTTGTAACTTGCACAAATAATTTAATTTAAAAAAATTAAATTTGAAAAAAAAAGTTAAATTTGGCAAAAGAAAAATAAACTTGATTTTTGTAAGCTTAAACTTGAAATTGTAAGGAAATTAAACTTACATTTTTTCCCAGTTTAAGCCGAGTTAGAGTTTTTTATTTGAATTAAGTCCTAAAATTTTTAAAATTAGATTATTACTGTTATACGCGTAGTAAAAAAAAAGAACTGGGGGGGTTGCAGTTTGCTTACGTAATTATAAGAGGGGGTTCGCGATTTGCTTATTTTTGCTGACAAGGGGGGAGGGGGGGTCAAAAAATACCAAAAACATGCTTACGTAATATTTGAACGGCCCCTCAGCAACGGATTCCGAGACAACCACTTTTGGACGATTTTACACCGGAAAGGGCTGTCAGGGAATGAGTCGTATGAGCGCGTTTCCGGAGTTCTTTGTTAGATCACAAATCATGTACAACAACGGATTCGGAAACCCTCCGCGCTTTTGCGCATGCACCGGGCGGAGTTACTTTCATCAAAATAGAGGGGAAGTAAAGAATGGAAGGGTGATGTTTCCAGTTTACTGAGAGTGATCTAACAATGAACTCCTGAAACGCGCTCATATGACTCACACATTGCCTGACACCCCTTTCCGGTGTAAAATCGTCCAAAATGGGTAGTTTCGGAATCCGTTTCTGAGCAGTAAACATCACCCTTCCATTCTTCACTTTCCCCCTATTTTGATGAAGATAACTCCGCCCGGCGCATGCGCCAAAGCGCGGAGTGTTTCCAAATCCGTTGCTAAACAATACAGCTAATATAATGTGTTAATACGGAAAATTTTTCAAAACATTATGTGATGAATCATATCAAGTACACTAAATCATTGATTTTTGGAAGCAAAGAATAAATGATTCTAGGAGCAACTAAGCAAGTACAACTAAGTCTTGAAACAGTCAATCGTACTAAAGTCGTATAGTGACTGTTAGCCTGAGGAGATCTTTCCCTTAGGAAGGTACGAAATGACAAAGAAGGGTGAAAATAATGTCAAACATAAAACTATTCGATAAACGTATTATAGAAATCGAAATAACAAAAGATGCATTCTGTTAATCCTCTAAGCTTTTTGTACGTATTTTTTCGTTTCTCATATTGAGTTCAAAATCAGATAACTCATGTTTATATGTATAATTTCTTGAACTATTATGGATAAAATATTCTTAAAATTTCTGAGACTTCATTAACCGCAATTATTCACTTCCAAAGCAAATTTTTAAGACTTTAAAGCAAGTAGATCAAAGAATTCTAACCGCTTAGTGGGTTAAAGGGAAAAAAAATCCTGTCAACAAGCCAGAAGGCGAAGATTTCTGTTTGTCTAGAGATATAAGAAAGGAAAAATTTCGCTCCCTCTCTTCCATTTCCTTCTCTGATTTCACAAAGGTTAAATCTATTCAGATGAAAGAGGGTGGAAGAGAACGCAACGGATGAGAGCTTCTAACGAATATCAGAAGCATAAGTTAAAAAACAGTCGAAGTTAGGGGTTGAATATCATTTTTCGACCCCTTACTTCTAATGTATTGCTGTTATCGAAAAACTTTAATATAAGAGTTGTTCGTAATGACAGTGGAAACGAGTAAGGGTGGCAATCGCCCCTACTTTTCCCAGTGAAAATTGAATTTTTATTTCTTTTTAGCTGTTTAAAACTAGGAAACATAAAAATGAAATAATGCCCTGGAAAGCAAGAGAATTTTGTAACTAAGTTTTAAAAAATTGTTATCTACCCCCTATACTCCCGGATACTTTAGGATTTCAGTAAATTTTTCGTCCCCTCTCTTTTTTTCTCCTAATCGCCTCCACTGCGTAATGATGAGGCGATAATTACCTTTATTTGAGGTATCTTTTCATCTGCAATCGTAAGGGACTTATGGGGAAATTTCAACCCCTGCCCCCCACCACCACCATTTCCACTCCCTCCGAGCAGGATGCCCTAACTACGAACTCAGACGAGACTTACATCCTGTCTACAACATATCGTCAGCAACTTGCCGGTCATCCTCTCTACAACATATTGTTGCACAAAGTCTTACTGTGGGTGTATGGTGTAAACAGTCCAACACGCAGGATAATGGAGAATGAAGATTTATTTACAAATATGCAGGAAAACACATAGCACAGGTACAGGAAACAATAGTTCTTGCACACATTACCAATGTAAACAGACAACAACACAGGTAATAACAGTTCAGCACTTTGTTATCTAACAACACAAACAGTCAGCAAATAACTAATAACTAGTAGACCATCTGCACCTTCAATAGCGCTCAACTCACCAGCTCGCACTGCGGGTGGAACTCCAAAGGCATTCGTACTCCAAGGCGATCCCAGTCGATTAAAGATTGCTCCTCTGCTCTAAGCGCCGTCCTTAAATATTCTCTCAGACAGGCCGTGACGTCACATGGTGTTTTCTCGTGTATTCCCTTTCCTAGTAGAAATATCGAGAAAAGGGTTGCATTTTCGGGAAACATCTATTTGTCGCCAAGGTCGCCAAATTTGTCGCCAAATCGCCAAATTTGTCGCCAAATCGCCAAGTTTGTCGCCAAGGTCAGAGTGCCATAACTGTCGCTGAGGTCACTCCATGCTTAACCTTGTAAAACTCTCTTCCCAACCATAAGACTCGCATTGCTGGGAAGCGACTTTCCATGTTTGTAACAATATCGTCAGCAACTTGCAGGTTCAAATCCAGTCAAAATTCCTCTAGTTATCGTATCCACAAAATAGCATAGTCAAAGCGTTATAAATATACATACACTTTCAAATAATGGGGGGGGGCGACGATTATGATGGGAGAAAATGCGCAAAATTTTTCCCCATGTCGTGTCATGAGACCCATTGCAATAGGTAATATTCCTGTAAGAAATCTACCTAATACAATATCAATCTTAAAAATTGCTAAAACCAAAACAGTTCTGATATTAATTGTTTTAAATTTCAAAATTCATTAGATAGAGACAGTGGCGAATCCAGGATTCGGGTCTGGGGGGGGGGGCTGAGGTCATAAAAATTTTGTACTGTAGTGAAGAATGTCAAACCTCATGGCTTATGTAAACCAAAACACTTTAACTTTACAGACTTTCTTCACCTGACAATAAGAATCCTAAATAAAACTACAATACTTTCGATAATTTAATAAAAAATACAATGAATTAACTAGCCAAAAAATGTCTTCGACCGCGTCAACGTCACAAGTACAAATAGAACGACTAGAAAAGTAGGCTTTTTTCCTGCCTGTGAAGCCAGAAAGCAATGTTGTCACGATTTTATTATCTTTTTTAAAAAATGAAAATTAAGAACAAACAGTTGTAGTGATTTTAAATAAAATCAAAACTTTTGGTCCAGCCCCCGGGGGGCGGGGGCCGCAGCCCGATAGCCCCCCTGGATTCGCCACTGGATAGAGATCAAAATTCAATAAAGACTAATTGGAACAGGGTAGTTAATTGTTAAGATGGAAAGCTAGATCTAGAATACTAAAAAGTTCAGAACTGTTAACGGGCCATTTTGAAAAGCTTAAAAAATGGTAACAGTTTTATTCATCCATTCTAAATATATGGGACTATTTCGAAAAAATAATAATAATAAAATAAATCAAGAAAAATTTAGAAAATTTATCAAAATGATGCGATTTAATTACTTTGATGTTTTCACTCAAAAACTTTTTGTTTTTTTAGTCCATCATAGCCCACATAACACTTTCGCACTCGTTGCCCTTGCGTGATATGCAGATTTAGATTTTTCTTATATTGCATCCCCTTCACAAAGAAAGTTCAGCCTCGAATATACGCTGTCAAAGGAAGATAAATATTTATACCTCGAATACTTTCGAGAGAATGAATCAGCCCGTATGGATTTTTTTCTGAGAACTCTTATCCATTTCAGACAAGAGTTAAATATAATAAGAGGTCATGCCATTTTCTCACGCGACACCTGTTATTTCAGTACGAAAGTAAGTGCATTTTCCACGCAATTAATCGCTTATTCCTAGAGCGAGAAACCATGGAAACAGAAGGGTTCTTTTTTTATTTCCTTATTAAGAAAAGCCTATTATAGACCATAAAAGATTACAATGGCTCTTTCTTCTTAGGTTTGTTTTTTCATTCAGCTTGATTTGTTTTTTCAGTGTCCACTAACACGATACACAACACAGCTAGGCTTTGAAGTTAAAAGCAGGAAAGTTTAGGTCGCAGATTTTTGCTCGGTTTTTGAGCAGCATAGAATTTTATAGGCTTTTAGCAATAATTTGTTTTTGAAATGTTCTTTTAATTAACGCACGTTCAACGACGATGTCCTCTTTTTACCTTCTTGTATATTAATTATAGAAAAAGACAGTACTCAGGAGTAGCATTAGAATTTGCCCGACGGGGGTACGACCTGCTATACTGAGGGGCCCCGTCGGGGGGGACACCGCGAGCACGCGGAAGAGAGGCTGCCGTATAAGTAAGCTGGCTCTCGTCAACCCGATGACACATTACTGTGGTGGGGCTCTTCGGGCCGACTCCGATGACAGGTCGTACCCCGGAAAGACGGGGGGTTGCTGCATGGGCACCTCGAAATGAGGGCTATTGTGCAGGAACCAAAATTCCTGACGCTGTCGTGGTGGCCGGTCATTCAACGTACTCGAATGCCTTGTAGCAGGTCGGGGTGATGACTTAGTGCGTGTGTACACTGGGGGGGGGGCGAGTGTAATGAAATTCGTCTCATATTTTCGCCAGATTATTGAGATCATCTAGATATAGATGATTTCAATAATCTGGCGAATATATATCATAGATATCTATCTATGATAGAGATAGATCATAGATTATCTATCATCTAGTTGTATAACCCGTACACAAATTTTCCCCGATGGGGTACAAAAATTTATCCTGACGGGGGGGGGGCGGGCCTGCCCACACCCAGTCCCCCCACTGGAGCCCCCCTGACAGTACTGTAATCATCAAAAAATTTCGACCTCGAGATTTTGGAGAATCTTACGTTTCCTTTTTTGACTTGAAGTAGAAATTTTTTTCACTAATCAATTTTAATTAAAATTTAATTTTTTCCGATGATTTTTCTTGCATTCCTGGAGCCGCGGTGGACTAGTGGTAAGGTATCGGTTTCGGGGCCGGAGGGTTTCAGGGTCGAAACCCGACTCCACTGAAGATCCGCCGTGTACAGGGCCTGATGCACATTAAATCATACGTGGTGGCCAAACGGTGGTGCAGAAGCTCGGAGATGGAGGTGCCAGCTCAGGCGTCGTCCTCGTCATCTGACCGCTGCTCAAAATTGTGAGGTCCGTCCCAAAGCCCTCATGCTGCTTCAAAATGGAACGTTAATATAACTAAATTGAACTTCTTGTATTCCTTATCCACTTTTATAAAGATTTAGAAAATTGCTGCTGAACGATGAAGATACAGTGAAATGCAAGGTTAAAATAAATAGGCACGTAGGAAAATTATTTTCATAATTACTTACCAGAAAAATTTTATTATACAGTGCACTTCCGATTATCCGGGTTAATCACCGGGAGGGATCACACGGACAATAGAAAAACAAGGATAATCCGAAAACTCCTTTTTATTAAAGAAAAAAATCAACATCAGTACAAAAATATAAAAATTACTCACATTTGCATGCTGTATAACATCAAACTAGAAATTTTCCTTTTAATATTTGCCGCTTAAAAAATCTGTAATGAGTCTTTGCTTCTGCTGTTTGTTCATCTCTTGTCGTATATCGACACATATTTTACGATTTCCCTCATTTCATTCTTCTGCATCAGTACGAGCTGATTCTCCATTATCAAGTTTTTGTAAGGATTTCTAATTTTTGTTTAACATTAAAAACGTTTCGTTTTCGTTTCACATCACTCATTTTTACCAGTAAAAAATTTCACGCTACTAACTGACGATAAACAAGACGCAAAAACTAAAGGAACACGTGCGAAAGTGAAAGAAGACGAAGAAGTTAAAGAATGACGTGTCGGGGAGAAGCGTGTACGTACGAGAATGAGTTAGATGATTCATTTCTCGGAAAATTAGGGGTTGAATAGGTAGAGATTGTACGCGGAGGAAGAAAGAAAAAAAATCTATTCTTTAGTCTCCGCCGTCACGGCTCACTAGTTTCACGGAATGAATATCTCGATCGAACAGCAACATCGATTTTACATGCATGATAAGCGTGAAAATGTTTCTCTTTAACTTTTTTTGTGAGTCCGGAATGAGCACGGATAATCAGCAAACCGGATAATCAGCTCACGGGTAATCGAGAGTATACTGTATAATAAACATAACAGCATATTATTTATAAAAATATTAGTTAAAAAGAATCCATCCTTCTTGTTTTGTTCCCAGCGAAAAGATTAATAACTTTTATGTAGATGTGTGACATTTGAAAAATGTTTCTAAAGTTGAAATCATTGTAAATGCATGTAATCCATCTTGATACTAAAGATTCTCTGAAAATATTTATTCTTTTTGATATTGTAAATTATAACTGAGGTCTTGACGTGGTCATAGAAATTGCCAAGATGAAAATATCAATTTATTTTGTTATATCTATCAGCAGGTGAGCTGTGATATTTTTAAACGTGAATATACTCATTGATATTCTTTAAGAAGTTGTATGTCTTTCAAGATGCCTTTGCTTTATTCTAAATCTGAGCTTAAGCTATGGGTCTCGACCAATAATAATGGAGTCGCGAAAATCTACACAGTTCCCTCTTTCAGATTTTTCAACATTTGAAGGCAAAAATTGTTGCAAAAATTTACGACTTATTTTAAATTTAAGGCAAATTTTTAAGATATCTATACTTATAAAATACAATGTTTGTGTGTGTGTGTCTGCGATGTACAGACGAATCTATCGCACTCACAGCCATGAAATTTGGCACATAGGTAGTCGTAATGGTGACTGAATGCAGCTCGAAGCCGGAATTTTAAAATTTAATCTAGAAAATTTTTTATTTAATATTTTGTGTTGTTTTGGGTGATTTTTCGCCCTCATTTCTTAATAGCATGAAATCGAATAATTGTATGAAAAAAACAGTTACACCATCGGAAAGAACAAACGATTTCCGTTCTAATGAAGTTTGTTTCGTACGTCTAACGTAATTTACTGAATTTTGAGAAATTTTTGAAAAATAGCCACTTTTATGGTAATTTGTAATAAGGATTCTTTCAAATTCCCGCATCTAACTATCCAACATCTCTATAATTTTAATTTTTTTTCAGCTTATAACTGGAACGTTTCTGTCGGATTTAAAACAAGAACGGTTAATATATCTTTTTTTTCCTTTTTTTTAATTAATTTTTTTCTGATCAGTTCAAACAGATTTTTTTGCTAGCGAGATTTAACAGCGAGAGTTTCTCCGAACGATCCTAGAATGCATTGTTGCAGTTTCATTGGCAGGTGTGCGACCTTCCTCGCGGCAGGTGACGTCATATGCTTTCATTCCCAGCATGCATTTCTACAATCCGATTCCTTCCGGCAGGTAACATCATTATATCCGCTTATTGTCGAGAGGAAAACGCGGGAAAATCAATTATGTCAATAATCTTTTGTTCTGATTTTGTTTTCAAAATTTTTTCTTGGTTTTTGGGGCCCCCCCCCCCCCCCCATTTTGTTGAAGTCCTGATTCCACGGGTAAAAACGTGCGAGTACTGATAGTTTATCATAAATAAACATTTTGCTTTTTTTTATTTATTTTAAAATTTCGGGTCGGTAAACATTTCCGCTTATAAAAAAAATAGCGAACTGGAAAATTTCTCGCAGAACAATGGAAGGAAGGAAACAGTGCTTGCGTAGAATTGTATGGGAGACGGTGCCTCTTTTTTTCTCTCTTTTTTGCTGTTGTTGTTGTTGCCAGATTCTTGAATCTCCAGAGTGCCCCTTTATACTTTTTGCTTTAATGATTGAATTCCATATAAACAAAATGACCCAAGACTGGCTATGTAAACATTTATACTCAATGGCTACATTCAAATAAAGGAAAGCTATTCCATATTAGCTTAAGCAAGGTGCGCTTCATATTACTAGTTATTTAGCTATAACTTTTAATGAATTACTGATAACTGAATAATTTTG
>BGPR01030336.1:0-18728 GCA_013235015.1 Araneus ventricosus
CCCTGGAGCTTGAAACAGACAACCTTATCCGGTCCAGTCCGGCGACCTAAGTGCGGTGAGTTCATTCGGTGTGGATTTGTGCTATCAAAGTTTCGGGTCAATGGCAATGAAGTTAGAAAATGGCGCCGTAGATTACACAGGCCTGCAAAAAAAATACTTTTTGAAAATTGCTTTAATTTTGATGACTGATTTTAATGTTATTTTTAGTGCTGATTCTAAAAATGAAACCCTTTTTTTCTATTACATAAGGATTTTTTGCAAAGTGATTGCATATTTTGAAGGAAACAGTTGAAATCGCGACATTTTGACATTTCATTTAAATTTCATTAATTCATAAATCCAAATAAAAAACATTTATATCCTAGTTCAAGTAATTGTTAAGTATAGATAGAAAGTTACAAGTCCTTATAATGACGTTTTTTCTTAACCTCAAAAGTTATTTTGTCACTTTTTCTCTTGTGAACTTTGCAGAGATTGTCTCTTTGTGGCATCCAGCAGTAGTCGGCTATCATGCTGAGATTCCATTTTCCTTGATATCCCTTTATATCTTGGTGAAATCTTTCACCTTGTTCCTCATTAACTTCACCTAAATTTTCAGGAAAATAGTCCAAGTGCGAATAAAAAAAAGAACTTTTAAGCTCATACTACAGCCTAAAATCTTGAAATTTTGTATCATCTCTTCTACAATAGATTTGTAGTTTGGGTCCTTTTTGTTTCCAAGAAAGCTAGTAATAACTGGTTTGAAAGATTCCCGGGCTTTACTTCCGTTTGTTTCCATTTTAGTCTCAAAACTTTCATCTTTCATCATTTTCCTGATGTCTGTCCTACAAACACACCTTACTTCAATTTTGCTTCGGATAAACCCGGAAACTGGTCACAAAGGTATTTGAAGCATTCACCTTCTTTTGGTAAAGCCTTGAAAAATTGTTTCATAAGACCTAATTTTATGTGAAGCGGTGGAAGTAACACTTTTTTTGGCAAGCAGGAGAGTTATCCGGTTTCAACTGGTTTCCTCTGTCCATAATATTGTGTTTAATAGGCAATTTACCGATTCAGAGGAATATTCTGGATTGAAATAGTTTCTTCTGTCTTGCTTCTTAGTTTAATCCACCAATTTTCTATTTTAAGTCCATACATATGTTTATCGAACTCATATAAATATTACTTTTTTGGCCCGAAATATGCTAAATTCGTAAAAAATAGATTGCGATTTGTGATGAAACTATACATGATGGAATTTTTTCATTATTTTTCCAGTAATCAGCATTCAAAAAACTACTAAAAACACCGCTTGCTTTACCGACAAATTTTTCATCGCAGACCTGTGTTATGAAAGAAATTACGGAATAACTCGTATCAGCTTCGAACCTCCTTCGTTATGAAATAATAACGCTGATTTGTAGCTAAAATTTTACCTCATTTTCTAATATATGGTATTTATCAAGAAGAGACAAAATTTCTTCACGCACTTGGTGACTTAGAGGAGGATATCTTAAGGACATTTCTTTCTAACTTAGATGTAAGTTTACAGAGAACTCTTACACCGAGTTAGGAAAAAGTTTCATATCACTCACTGTTTCCTAATCTATCCGCTTACGTAATTTACTTTCCGTGCGCAGTTATGCGACAAAAAAGTCCTCTAACCTGCTATACGAGATGCTCGACTTGACTTTTGGTGAAAATGAATAGCCACTTTTGAAATTGCTGAGGTTACAACGTCACATTAAATAGTATCTGTCTGCGTTGTCAAACTTGCTTGTCTGGCATTACCGGCCTGTAATGTCCCTGAAATATCTTATGTAGCGCCAAGTGCTGATTCTTTGGAGGCTGAATCTGTACAGACAGTGAAACATTCAAATTGGATAGAGGAATATCAACCTGCCCAGTGGAACAAATTTTAAATCAATGTGCAGGAACCTCGTAGCAAATCTCCTAGACAATGATAGAGCCGAAATGAAAATTCTATTGCTGTCGTTTAGAGGAAACTAGGAATGGTTGACTCTAGATGATTTTCTCTAATTGGGAACAGTTTTTAATTTGTCTGTTCCGTCCTTGTTTAGCCCTTGATCACAGAGTGCATTGGAAAAGATATCCATTCCTCCAATTTAAAAATCCATTGTAATGGTGTGCAACTAAATACATTTTGGAGGCTCCGAAATAAATTTTCCCTTTTTTGATTCCTCTGTCGATTTGAACTTTACATCTAAAGGTATGTTGAATTAAAGTTTTAACCATACTTTAAGCATTAATTTGATATAAAATGTTGTGCAATATCTTAATTTTAAGTGGTTTAATTTATTAAGACTATTTAGAAAAATTCATGTTAGGGATATTTGACCCTATCAAAAAATCTTCACAAAACACGAGAGACGTTTGTTAATTTTGCAACTTCGATGCACATAGCCAATTGAAGTACTTTGTGGATGAGATCAATTTTCTGGTGCGATTATATATGTCGCCAATACGGCAACCCAAATCAAGACGGATGGTTGTACTAGCAACCCTTCATCTTGATTATTGGCTTAATTGTTAGTGTTTTTAGCTGCTGAGTTTTATATGAGAAAAATTATTTTAAAAAATCTCATTGAAGGCATAAGATTTCTTATTATATATAATTTCAACTTTCAGTGTACAATTTTGATTCTTTTCAAAATAATTTCCATTTGTGTGATGAACTATGGGGATAATATTTCATATCAATATTAACATCATTTCACATAAGTAGCCTTTAGACAGTGAGTCACCCTCATTAAATGAGAAATAAAGAATTAATCTGAAAATATTACAGCATCTATAGAAAACTCATTTAAGGGAAAAGAAAATAAGATTTCGTGTTTATTAAACTCTTTACTCCATTCTTTATCTTTTCACTGAGAACATGGTTTGAGAGATGTCATTTCACAATCTGGATTTGCCTGAATCTTGTTAGTAAACTTATAAACAGATTCTCGAATTTCCAGGCCCTTCTATTTTCTCTACGAAAATACTTGAATATCATTGCATAACAACATTCTGAGAAATTCAAGCTGAAATGTCGAAAAGCATTTGCTTCTTTATGTTTGAGATATAAATTCTTTGACTGATTGAAATTTTTTTGTCTGTTCAAAAAAAGATATTCCAGGATTCGTGTTTATGAATATAAGAAACATATGTCCCTGAGATTGAAATTCTTCGTCTGATTCAATTTTTTGTTTGTATTTTCAAAATAAAATAATCTGCATTCGTGTTTCTTAATGTAAGAAAAATTGATTTTTTTTTGTTTAGCTCTATGTCACTTTTGCTCATATTTACTAAATTATGTTTTTAAAATACCTCTTCATCAATAAAGTTGCCTAAAGAAAACCTAACACTCATGAATATTGGATATTTAAAAGTAAATTTAAGCTTTAAAATATGAAAGAGTTCTTAAATTTTACCGATTGAAATATTTCCTTAATTTTATATATTTACTTATTTTTACGATTATATTGTAATTAATTTAATGAAAATATCTTGCAAACACTCATAACACTTTGATATAAATTTAGATTGTTTAGAATGTTTTTTATTTGCATTGCATGTGTCTAAAGAAATAAAAAGTTCAAATAAAACTCTGATCCAGTTCTTCTAACTGGCTTAGATGTCCCATTTAGAGAAGAAATAAAATCGCCAAGAAACCTGAAAATAACTGCTTTCGATTTCTTTTCCTTCTTTAAATAGTAATTTTCTTCACATTTGAATTGGAAACTGTTTTCGATAAACAAGACAGAACATACTTAGGTATTCGATCCAACTAGGAATTCTCATTCCAGAAATACGAAGCTTCTTTTGGCTTCCCCCCTTTGAAGTAAAATGTAAGTTTAAAAAAAGATTCAGTGAGAAAAATGCAGATAAATGAAATATAAAACTAGGTTAAGCGTCAGATGTAGCGAGGAATGGTAGATCAAAGAATTTGGCTTTGAAAAAAAAACTCTTTTTATCACTTGAAATATCACAACAGACTTGTAAAGAAATTCTCATGTGAGCTTTCCCCCCCTCAAAATTATTAGAGCCACAGATTCCCCAAGGAAAAAATTATTTTTTTCTTATTATGAAGTATGTAGATTTTATCTTATTTATCAGAAAAAATAAGTGCCTCATTTATGGATTAAACCCAGAAACAATTGGTTTAGAAGCAAATTTTAAACTTCATCAGCTTGTAGTTAAAAGAATTATCTCATTACATCTTAAATTCTCAATTCTTTTTCATAAAGTCATGAATTGTATTTTAGATCTTGAATCTACAATTTGTTGTTTTCCTGTCGAGTCATTTTAAAGCTTTGGACAAAATTCTTCTTATCGAAAAATGTACTTTAGGAAAATAATTACACTCAAACTCTCATTTAACGCTTTTAGGTTCTGAAAATTCTGACTAAAAGGTTTGATCTTAAAGAAGGACTACTTTTACCGTTTTCAATGATGCAAGAAATTAAATTTTAGACCCCAGGAATTCGCATTTCTTTAAATTGAGTTCTTAAACCGCATTAGGACATTTTACCTGTAACACCTGAATAAAAGCTTTATACAATCAAGCTCATCAAGATTGGGTATAATAGTGTCATCCATATAGATAATGACATTACCCTCTTTAAGAAGATCACGAAACACATGTAAACCTGTGGAAAATACTAGCTATTGCAGAGACCAAATGGAACTTTGTTAAATTCATTGTCCATCATGTGTGACAAATGAAGTGAACTTTTACCATCACCTTCCGTCTCCCACGTGGAAGAACTATTTGCAAATCACAATTGAGAAAATGTCCCAATTTTATTCAACTTCTTCTATCAGGCGTAAAGGATATCTATGGCTCAATATCCTTCTTAAGATTCTGCTCGTGCGGCCTTTTGCCCAACTGCCGAATTCTCATGAGGCCTTGAAGTGCAAAATGGTTCTCCACCCTGGCATATACTTACAAGCCCCTAACTACTCTGGAAAATCAGCAGAAAATTTAAACTTTACTATGAATAATTAATATTATGAATTGGACGAAAATAAATTTAACAAAAATATTTTGCCATTTTTACAGTAATTTTTTCACAAACAAAACCCTCTTTTCTACAAGCAAAGTTACCCACATCAGAAAAAAAAAAAATAATTAGATCTTTAAATAACAGTATAATTCGACAAAAAAACAACAAATGCTCGGTTTATTATGTCTTTCACAGTGAAATACATTTTCATTCATAAGAGTTTTGTAATTTCTCTTTCACACAGATAGATTTTTTCAGCCCTGGAACTTTCAAGCAAAAACTGATCAATATTTTCTCCTTCTGTAACTCCTCCTGTATGATTGTTATATACTTTAAGGAATGGAAAACATCAATCATTTTGCTAAGTACTGAGAAAAAAATAATACTATACTTCTAATACTTGTTTAGCCTTTAAACAAAATTTTATAATGATTGAAAATTACTTCCGCTGGTCCAAAATAATTATGATTAAGGCTATTCAAACTCATAGTTTTCATAGAACTTCGATTATACTAAAGTAGATACAATTATTTTACAAGGTAAAACAGGAATGTGTTTTAAATATGTTAAGAATCCATTTTTTCGTTTTCACCAATTTTGACAAATAAAAAGATAAATTTAAATATTTGTTTTTTCTTGAATCAATGCAAAATAGAAGTTTTTATTTTAGGGAGAACATTTAAAAAATTTTATTTGGAAAATGAATACATTATGTTAATTATTGATTGAAATTTCCTGAGCACGTATTTTTTTCATCGGGTACAGCACAATCATTTAAGGTTTGGTGTGGTGTCTCTTGGTTCAATTTGCTAAATGGTGAATTTTCTAAAACGATTTCTAGGAATTATTTTGTATTTGTATAAATTATTATATTTTAAGCTAAATAACCAAATTGTATTCAGAGTCACTAAAAACAGATACAATAAAGCGTTTTTATGTAGCAATGAGAAAATGATATATTGTTCTCATAATTTAATTCTTGTAGGTAATATTCACCTTTTATATATTGTCATAGAAAACTATTTTTCTCCCTATTTGCAAACCCAACCGTAGGCTAGCAGCAGAATATTATTATTGGCTGAAAAAAGCTTTTACGGACGATTTGAGAGTGGGAGTATCATTATTTCCCATCTATAAGCAGAAGTTGCGATATAAAAAGCTATTTGCGCATCTGATCCAGAAAGAGAATTCTTTTTGTATGAAAACCTTCGTGTTATTTGATACTGGTGTTTTTCATGTATTTGCATTGCTGTTATGGTGTTGGAGACGTACTGTGCTTTTACGTTCTGTTTGTTTCCACGTTCTTTCTTGAAAGAACCATTGTCTTGAAATTTGTTACAAATGAAATGAACGGGGTAGTTTTTATATGACGTGGGAAAATATTGAATTTGTATACTTAGTATAAAGATAATAAATTTTAAATTTATATGAATAATAATTATTCAGAATATTTTTAACAAACGTAATTTTATGGGAGAGGAACAAATAGTAAATTTGCATTTGGTTCAGACCTAGAAACTATAGGAGTCCTGCCGTTATAGTTCTTTTCCAACAGTTCGCAGAGAATTATCTCATGTAGAATGAACATATTATATTACTAACCAGCAATTTTAGCGAACCATTTGCATTTGTTTGAGTTCTGACAAGTTAAAATAAGTAAATAATAATCTTGTCTCAATGTGGAATGAAAGAGAAAATTTTATATCTCGCTATGAGCTCTTTACGTAACAAGTTTCATAACAAATATATTTTAATATAACAACTTCTTTCTAGAAACGTCTGCTGTGATATTTTCTGACTGGAGTGTAATTTGTTTATAATCGCTTCTTACAAATTATCCGACTTGGTGGATTTTTTTTGCATACATTTGATTGTAAACTTGCAACAAACATTTTATTGAATATGGGATCTTACAACATGCAAACTTGCTGCATGAATTGAATGGCTGATGCATCTGGTTATCATAAAAAATTGTCTCAGAAGAAGTAAAAAAAAATAAATAATGAATTTTATATACTAGATATTCAGTTTCTCTAGTCTCTAGCGAGAGACAGACAACATGTATGTTATTCATTGTACAAAAATATTCAGTGAGTTTATAGCCTGAAGAATGTCTCTTCCTTTGGTAGTAGTAGACCATGCAGACATCCGTTCATGGGAACACTTTTACAAGGTGTTATTCAAGAATCTGAACCATTGCCTTCTGTAAAATGACCCAATTATCAAAAAACTGCTTATCAAAGTTTAATTTATTGTTTTCTCTTGGTTATTTGTAAATCATGAATATTAGTAATAGAGAATTTGTGTATAACATACAAATGGCTTAACCCTGTTATCAAAATATCACAATTTAAAAAATAATTTTTTTTTTATATAAAAGACAAATATGTAATAGAAATGGAAATGTAGATGGTAATTAACCTTAAAGAAATAACAAAATTTCTTGATAAAGCCAAAATGAATTTAAAAATAATTTCTATGTGAGCAACAAAAGTTATGTTAGCAAAAGAAGGCAACTTTATATAATTATTAAAATATATTAGGGTGTTCAATTAAAAGAATTATTTTACTAATACTGAGGAGGATATGTTGGCCTGATATTGGTGTTTAAAATTGTTATACTAATGATATGCGTTGTAATCGCCACAGTGTTCAGATTTCGAAGAGTTATAAACCGTCACGGTAAGTAATCGCTTGCACCGCATCAAATCGATCTCGTAGGCATTTTCGTGCTTTCTGCCAAGGACAGTTACAGATTTCTATCGATTCTGAAATGAAGCTGGCTACAAACCTTACAGCGCCACCTGTCGGCAACACATTTATAACTCTCGAAACTTTTGTATCAGACTCTTTACGGTTTTCAGACTGCTATATCACTGGTTTCTGTTCTTTCATCGATCTCCTGCTGCCGAGTTATTTAATTTAAATGAGGGAGCCTTTGTTGAATAATTCCGTATGGCTTTGCTTGAAAAATTTTGAGTATATCCTCTTAAACTGGTTTCGATTTGAATTTATGATGCAAATTAAATATAAGAGAGGAATTGAATATAGGAATAGTATAAAAGAAGATATAACCTTCCTGAAATTGATCTGGAAACACTTTGAATGGAAATCAAATTGCGTCATGAATCTTCTAAATACCTTAGCCGTCAAATATTTCTGAACACATCTTTGATTTTTTTTAACACTTTTGTTTTCATCCCAATATTAAAATCTTTGTTTATCTTGACTCAAATAAAATTAAAGCAATTGTAGACAAACCCATCTCAAATTAAATATGTATAAGTAATACAAAATGAATAGAATATAAATTGTAAATATTTAGATTTTACAACAGCTTTGAAATTTTCCTTGTTGTCAATGAGTAATACGGTTTCTACATGCTTTCTTTCAATGCTTTATTCATATGTTTCCAAAGATGGAATATTGTAACAGACTTGTTATGTACCTGCTGTATGTCTCTGAGTTTATATCGGGGTATAACTAGCTGGTAAATATAATTTCTATATATATATTTCATTTTATTTTTGTGTTACTTTCTTCTGAAGTTTTAAACGCTTTCCACCGCCTCATAATATAATATAGCTTTTTCATTTTGATATGACTTTATTTTTCTTGTTTTCTTGTTTTTCTGAAAACTTGTGGCGGATACTTCACGCCAGCTCGATTGCAAGTCCTTCACTGGATTGAAAGTTCGAAAAGGACCACCCCATTTCAGGAAAAAAGAAAAACAAGAAAAAGTTAAAAAATAATATCAAACTAAAAAGTTGAGGTTGTTGCGGTACTGATACGCGGGAACATTGATATAATCCATAAATTTTGATGATTGAATGGCTCAAGATGCTCTTACATTTCATATATATGCCAATTTTAACCATTCCTGACAGGGTATATTCTTCTGGCCATACGAATAAATTTAATTTTACGAATGAATCAAACCGCTTTATCTTCGTCTAAATACATTTTACTCTAAGTACGTTCTGTGTGATTTCTTTATCCATTACGTTTTCCTGCCAGGGAATTCCACTCCAAAGGCAGAAAAACTTATATCTTTTTTTTAACTATATTAACTTTGAGGTTAATACTGTTGATTTCGCGTGAACACTTCTTTAAGTAAAAAAGTCTTTGGGGCAGATTGATACACTATCCCTAGCACATTGATACGCGCATCTTCTATGTGGGTATCAATGTGAAAAGCAACGACGTTGCAAAAATCGTCTCTAGAAAATGGAAAAAACATAAAATGAATCCATCTAAGAGAAACACAATTAAGTATTTGTTTGAACTATGAAAACGGTTTCAATACAAAAAATGAAAAGTATTCTTCAGAAATTAAGTTTAAGATATTTTTTTGCGAATTTTATTAAAATTGCACGAAAACTTAACGATATCATCGAAAATATACTTTTTTGTATTTTCAGATGGTATGAAAATTATTTTGTGCTATATTATTTTCTTGAGTCAATAGGGAAAATCTCGAAATTTCCATTACCTTTTTAATTTATTAAAATTTCCGAAAATGTATTCGATGCAATAATATCCCTCCCTCCAAAGCATTTATACACATTGTTTCATTATTTTAGAGTATTTTATGAGAATTATTATTTCATTTTCCAGTCTCATTGGGAAAAAAATGTTGAATTTGATTAAAATGAAAGTTTGTTACTTTGTTAAACTTAAATCTTCATTTGGAATAATATAAATTTTATTGATAAAACAAATTTTGTTTTGATCTCACACCTATTAATAACACAAGCCTGCAAAAAAATACTTTTAAAAAAAATTGTTTTAATATTGATGACTGATTTTATGTTATTTTTTTATGCTGATTCTAAAAATGAAATCCATTTCTATTTCTATCGCATATGATTTTACAAAGTGATTGCATATTTTGAAGGAAGCAGTTGAAATCGCGAAGTGACATTTTACGAAATTTCATTAATTCATAAATCCATATACAAGCATTTATTTCCTAGTCAAGTAATTGTTAAGTATAGGTAGAAAGTTACAAGTCCTTATAGTGACGTTTTTTCTTAACCTCAAAAGTTATTTTGTCACTTTTCTTGTGAACTTGCAGGGATAATCTCTTTGTAGCATCCTGCAGTAATCGGCTACTGTTACATTCCATTTTCCTTGATATCGCCTTCATTTCCCTTTATATCTTGATGAAATCTTTCACCTTGTTCCTCACTAACTGCACCTAAATTTTCAGAAAATAGACCAGGTGCGAATCGGAGAAAATGAACTTTTGCTCATACTCATGTGCCTAAATCTTGAAATTTTACTACTTCCTTTCTACAATAGATTTGTAGGTCCTTTGTTTCCAAGAAAGCTAGTAGTAACTAGTTTGAAAGATTCCCAGGCTTTTCTTCTTCGTTTGTTTCCACTTTTTAGTCTCAACAACATTTCATCTTCATCATTTTCCTGATGTCTAGTCCCTATAAACACACCTTACTCTTGCTTCGGATAAACCCGGAACTGGTCACAAAGGTATTTGAAGAATCGACCTTCTTTTGGTAAAGCCTTGACAAATTGTTTCACAAGACCTAATTTTATGAAGCGGTGGAATTAACACATTTTTGGCAAGCAGGAGAGGTATCCGGTTTTAACTACTCTCTGTCTCTAATTGTTTTTAATAGGCAATTTATCGATTCAAAGGAATATTTGGATTGAAAGAGTTTTTTCTTTCCTTGTTTGGTAATTTAATCAACAATTTACTATTTCGTCCATAAATATGTTTATCGAGCTCATATAAATAATTTTTTTTGATCTGAAATATACTAAATTGAAAAAATAGCTTATGATTTCTGATAAAACTGTATGATGGATCAATTATTTTTCCAGTAATCAGCATCCAAAAAACTATAAAAAACACCACTTGCTTTCCAGACAATTTTTTCATCGCAGACCTGTGTATATTTTCGATATTTCGGTGTATATCAACGTACCATGTTATGGGGCAGATTGATACAAATTCAATTTTAGGGAAAAGTGCAAAGTATTTTATTACGTCGTTTATAACCAAACATGACTGAAATCTTATTTGATTGATAAATGCATGCTAGCGAATTAATTTAATGATATCGGTGGTAAAATCATTTTTTTAACTTTCCAAAACAAAGTTCATTAATTCCATTCTCCCTATTATATTTTTATAAGGTGACAGAAAAAGAAGAAGTATAAAGAAATAAAAATGAAATTAAAAATATATATTATGGTATTTTGGTAAGTTGAAGTTACTCTCGTACTCTCAGTTTTGAAATGATTGTTAATCTTGTATGTCCTCTCGCTGGATAAACAGTCATTTAATATTCAATTGTTTCATTAATTAAATTTTAATTTTGGTTGGTGTCACATGGTAGGTAATTCTGAGAAAAGTTGTTACACAATTCATACATACTATTAATGAATTATAAATTAAAAATAATAGAATATTTATATTATTTAAATAAAATCTTCTACTCTTTTGGTATAATAACAAAAGCGTAGTTTAGAAATTGTTTTATTGTATTAATTTTATAAAATTGGCTACATTATTATAATGATTCAATCGCAGTGTGTATTGAAATTCTTGAGCATTAGAGAATCTCTGGTTCGGAGTTCGTCAAATTGCCACAATAAGAGAAATCAGGAGGGTATATGTTGAATAGTATATAGAAGGCATAGAATTTTAAATCAGTGTTTTGTCTTCTGACTCAGGGTAATGAAGCTTCCTTTCTTCTATTCAATATGGACAAAGAAGTTTATGTGATGTTTTTAACTCATTTATTTGAGAAATAATGTCCTGTGATTTCTTTAACTATCCTAAGAGCCATGATACTATCCAGGTAAGAGTCACAAATCTACATGCAAATGGTGAAGGCGGTGCCTAATGTTATTTTTATTCACAAATAGTATCATGTGATGCCACAGTTACTGGATATGTTCCCAGTGCCGTCGGCAGTCGGCCACAAAATATGCAGAACACCGCCCCTGTGTCCCTGTGTCACTTGTAGCCACGATACTTCGTACAATGGTTTGTTGACACAGACGACAACGAATGACAGAACACCGCCTTGTGTCTCATGAATTTTAATAACAGACAGCTATCTAACAGCTTATTGGACAGAACGAACACAACAATGAGAGAACACCGCCTGTGTTCCCGTACCTTTGTAGCCATGACTGATATCTAACAGTTTGTTAGAATGCAGGACGACAACACATGATAGAATCACCGCCCCAGGTCTCTGTACCTTTGTAGCCGACAGCTATCTAACAGTTTGTTAGACGCAGGACGACACAATAGACAATGAACGTAATCCCGCCCTGTAGGTCTCTAGTGTACCTTGTAGCCAATGGTCAGCTATCTAACAGTTTGTTGGACACAGGGGACGACACACAAGACAGAATCATCGCGCCCTGTGTCCCCTGTAACCTGTAGCCACGACAGCTATGCTAACAGTTTGTTGGACACAGACGATACACTAATGACAGAACACCTCCCCATGTCCCCTGACGTGTGTAGCCAATGACGGATATCTAACAGTTTGTGTGAACGGAAGACACACACAAGACAGACACCGCCTCTGTGTCCTGTACCTTGTAGCCACAAGCTATCTAACAAGTTTGTTGGAGCCATGGACGAGACACAATATGACAAACACCGCCTTTGTGTCCCTGGTGTATCCTTGTAGTCCTACGATATCTAACAGTTTCTTCTGGACATAGGATCACACACAATGTGACCACCGCCCTGTGTCCCTGTAACCAGAGCCACGACAGATATCTAACAGCTTGTTGAGATACAGGACGACACAATGACAGAACACCGCCCTCTGTGTCCCTGTACCTTGTAGCCACGACACATATATCTTCATTTGCTGACAATAGATGACAAAATGATAGAACACTCACCCTGTGTCTCGTACCCCTTGAAGCACGACAGCTATTCTAACAGTTTGTTGGATTACAGACGGCAATACAAGACAGAACACCGCCTGTGCTGTCCCTGCACCTTTGTAGCCAACATTCATCTAACAGCTTGTTGGACAGGACAGGCACACAATGAGAGAGCAATCCGCCTTTGTCCCTGACCTTGTAGCACTATGAAGCCATCTAACAGCTTGTTGGACACAGGACGACACACAATGACAGAGCACCGCCTTGTGTTGTCCCTTTGTGTAAAGCCAATGACAGGTATCTAACAGTTTTCAGACATAGACGACACAATGACAAACCCTTTGTACTGTAGCAACAGCTATCTAACAGTTCTGGCCAATCAGACCTGACAACACCCCTGTCCCAGAATATGTGCCCGACATATATCTAAAGCTTGTTGGACAGGACGACACAATGACAGAACAGCCTGGCCGTCCTTGTGGCCATGACTATCTGCTGTACCAGATGAACACACGCAAATTAAACCCAACGTGAAGCCACGACAATATCTAACAGTTTGCTGGACACAGGATGGTAACAATGAATGATAGAAATCATCTCCCTGTGTACTTCTGTACATTGTAGCCACGACATTATATCTAACAGTTGCTGACAATTGGATCTACAATGACAAGACACTCTCCCTGTGTCCTGTACCTTGTCCACGACAGCTATCTAACAGTTTGTTGGACACAGGACGGCAATCAATAGAGACAGAACACCGCCCTGTGTAGTCCCTGTACCCTGTAGCCACGACAGATCTATCAGCTTGTTGGACACAGACGGCACACAATGACAGAGTACTCCTTGCTCAGTCCCTGTACCTTGTAGCCATCGAAGCATCCAATCAGCTTGTTGGACACAGGACGAGACACACACAATGACAGGAACACCCATCGCCTGTGTCCCTGTACCTTGCAGCTCGACAGATCTTAAAGCTTGTGACACAGGACGGATACATCAAATGACAGATACCCGCCCTAGTGTCCTGTACCTTGTAGCCACGACAGCTATACTCAGTTGTTACGGCACAGACGACACGACAATGCAGAACACTGCCCTGTGTCCCTGTACCTAGTGCAGACAGCATACTAACAGCTTGTTGGACAAGGGACGACACACAATGACAGAACACCTGCCTGTGTCCCTGTGTATCCTTGTAGCCAATGACATATACTAACAGTTTGCTGGATCACTAGGTGGACTGCCACGAACACCCATACTCGAAAAAAAAAAAAAAAAAAAAAAAAAAAAAAAAACAGATCAGACATTTGAGAACGAGTCCCAGGGTCCAGAACTCAATAAGATTTGTGAATCGCCATCGAACTGATCCTCCTGGGTCCAGTTCCCGGAATGACGCAACAGGCCTATCTAACAGTTTTGACATAGGACGACACAAGACAGAGCACCGCCTTGTGTCCCTGTACTTGTACAATGACAGCTATCTAACAGTTGTTGGACACAGGACGTATCACACAACACAGAACACCGCCCTGTGTCCCGTACCAAAAAATTCGTAGCCACGTACATATTCTCCAACAGTTTGTGGACACAGGATGACACACAATGATAGAACACCCGCCTCTGTGTCCCTTACCTTGTAGCCACGACATATATTTCAACAGCTTGCTGGACACAGGATGACACACAATGATGTGAACACCGCCCTGTGTCCCTTTCAAAAATACCTTGTAGCAGTACGATATTTCAAAGTTTGTTGGACATATGGACAGACAACCACACAAGAACAACTGTTTTAACATATTTTGACCGGAAATCTTCTCGCATACCAATGTCCACTCACAAAACTCTAAATCCTATGGTCAAGATCTTTATCTGTCAGATGATGCATTCCTGCAGTTCGTATGAGTGCCAGTTGCCTCGAGCAAATTGCTCAAGTGACCAGTGATGTGGTTGCAAACCCAGGCGGTAAATATTTTTTGGATATACCCGGGTATCTTACTGCTGCCTGTAACACCAAAACTGTCATTTATGCGAAAAATAAAAATTCGAATGCTGATCCACAAGAATATACAGAGTTATATGCAAATACCTCCTAAAAAAGTATTTGCAAAAAGTATTTGTGAATGGTCATTTAAAATTAAACCTAAATTATAAATACTCCAAACTGATATTTTGAAAGAAAAGTATTTGGAATGGTGGATTCAAAATGAAGCATTAAATTTATAAACCTTACACTGAATATTTATGACAAAAATTGCATTTGTGAATGGTGATTCAAAAAATAAACATATAAAATTTAAAAATACCTCCAAACTGCGATATTTTACAAAAAAAAAAAAAATGCATCTCCGAATGTTGATTGAAATGAACATAAAAATTATAAAGTACCAAAACTGGGTATTTTTTTAAAAGTATTTGTGATGATGCTTCAAAATGAAGTAAAATATAATAAATATTCCCTAAACTGGTTATTTTGCATTAAAAAAAGTAGCTTTGAATAAACCAAACAGTAAGGACAAACAGGATCAAGAATATTAAGCTTTCTAAAACTTAAATGGATCAGATAATTTAGTTTTACGGTTTGAAATTTTGACACTTACTATAACCTTATTTAACGCCCTATGTTATACTAGTCGCCATCTATCTCAGCTTGTTCGCCGGGAATATAATTTAACTGACTCTCTTATATGATATAGTTTGAAGGTTCCCTAACAAAATAATTTTAACAAATTGCGAGAGAGCATTTTACTCCCGCGGTTCTTAACGTAAAGCCGTTTGCACTTGTTCTATTCCTTTGTCTTATGAAAGTCCCTAATGGAGTCGAGTAACTGATTCAAATGCATCGTTACATTTAATGTAATCGACGCGAATTTTTATTTAACAAATTTATTTCAACATCGAAATCATGCGGCACGTTTTACGTCCAGCAGCATGGTTAATTGGCTTAAAACATAGCTGATAAAAATGAATTTAAACATGCATAACATAATCGTAACAATTTACTGGATTATTTCTTTTATATACTACTATCTTAATTTTTTTATACTTATCAACAAAAAAAAAGAAAAAGAAGATCCAATAGAATATTATAGTTAGCCTCCAACAAGGAAGAGAAACCGCAATTGAATATTTGTTTAAACAATGAAAAGGGTTTGAATTTATGTAACAATGAACAAAAATGTATTTTATAACTCTATTAAAATTAGAGAAAACAAATCAAAATGAACTAATATCATTGAAAAGACAAGCGACATTTCAGTATGTAAAATTCATTCGCCTCAACTATTTTCGGTTATTAAGGACCCAAAAATCTTACTTAATTCATATTACAACCATTAAAAACAGTTATGTACCAATCTCCGTATGTCGTTACGTCATGTCGAGGCCATCGGTCCAGCCAGAGCTACCGAAACACACACATCTCCTTTTATTAGTAGAGGCAGACAGCTACCATGAATCTTGTGATCCTATTAATTAACTATTGCCATCGGAAATCAAATTCTGTTTTGTTTTATCTTGAATAGTTAGTCATTTAACTTCGTATATTAATATTATAAATTTACGTTAAAAAAAGTAAAAAAAAAGGGGGAAGTTACCTCTCTTGGAGCTTTAATGCTATAGGATTGATTAAAAAAAGTATCCAAATGTAAATGCGTAAATGTTGAGTACAAATGCACACTAAGCAAAATAGAGAACAAAAAAAATAACAAGTCTTAGGTGGATTAAAAAGGTTCTGAAGGGATAAAATAGCTATGAATTTTTCTTTTATTCCGATTCCAACTCTGACACTTACATCAAATTTAGAATTTAAGATACTATTAAGTATTGATGTTCATGATCCAGATGATCTGTTTAACCAGGAAATGAGGTGATGTGTGTATGTCTACTAATGTACTGTTAACACAACAGATTCAGCATCAAAATTCATTACTTCGTTCCTGAATCTTGTTTAAAAATAATCTTACCTTTTGTTGAAAGTGATTATAGTGAATATTACTTCAGAATAATTCATTTTAAAAATCTGTAGAACTGAAACATCTGCTAACTTATCAAAGTCAACGTTCAATTTGACTAATTAATCTAAAAAAGAATTTAAACAATTGTATCTTTCTTTAGTTGCTCTATTATCAGTCCTTTATCATTTTAAAACCAAACTTCACATTTCTTTTTTTTAAATTTAGTTGAGTTTTAAAAAGGGATTGATATTTAAGCCACGTATTTTATGTAAGATCAGATCAGATATATTGCGTTTTTTGTTTTTTCTGATTCATTTTTTTTAGTTTTATATTATTAAAAAGGTTCATATAATTCGAGTTTTCTTTTTAATCCTATCTATCTCTATATATTCTATATATGATTTATAATATATATGAGCATCATGTTTCATAGAAGTGCCTGTATTTTACAGAATAGGGTAATTCGAAATAAGGTCCAGGTAATTCCATTTTGTATTTACCGGTATATACCCAGGGTATTTACCCTTAAAATAAATACCTGGTATTTTACATCAATGCTCATCATACAGTATTCTGGCCGATCTCATTTATGCGAGAGAGAGCGGGTCCCTCTCGTCGGACTCAGACATCCTGCTTGGCATCTGTGTTGACGTGTCTTCATCTGTGCAGCCTTAACCCTTTCCAGATCTGCTTGATCGGCGACGAACCTTTCGTCTTTCGAATTTTGATACATTCTCGGGATAGCGGGTTGTCCGACTTCGTGGCTGCATTGTAAGTACGCGCTACAGACAGGTGGTGCCACCCCAGAGAACAGATATTATCAACTCCGTTTTCCTTTCTGTCTAGGTATTTCTTTTCAAGTTAACCTTCCTCAAAAACGAAAAGAAATTAGGACAACGTTCCTATTTTTATGGAACTTATAACTCATACTGTATATTTACTAAGAAATTCTACAATTTTTAAATGTCCGTGGTATGCTATTACTATGCCTGATTAGATATGTTATACCTTGATAAATTCAGAAACAAAAATTTTAATAAATACTTTGTCCCAATAATATCTTCCTAACACTTGAATTATTATTAGTTTGAGAATGAAATTTTCCAACACCTAACGCTGAAAAGAATGTTGGCTAAGTTCAACCAACCTAAGTTCTAAATTTATCGATGGGACTAAAACTTACGTTTCAGTTTTCTTATTTCTCCTAATAATACATGAAATGGCTATTTGTTACTAATTAAACTAATTAATTAATTAAATCAATTAACTTCATTTTTAAGCTAATGGATTTCTTTTCTAAATAAAGCTCTTATCCATAAAATATTTAAAGTCACTAGAAAAAAAGTGACCTTTTGAACGTTAAGATCACATGTTTTAATTATATTGACATTCTATATGTAATGACTGGTTCAAAATGAAAGTCTTTACTAGAAAAATATTATATGTGAAAAGTGTTACAAATAAGTTTAAAATGCAAAGGTCATACTTGAAGTTAATTTGATTTTGTTAATTAATTAGTTTAATTAGTAACAAATTAAGCCATTTCATTATTGTTAGAAATAAGAAACTCGAAACATCAAGTTTTAGTCCCATCGAAAGTTTAGAACTTAGTTTGGTTGAACATAGCCAACATTCTTTTCAGCGTTAGATGTTGGAAGATTTCATTCTCAAACTAATAATTAATTCAAGTCTTAAGAAGATATTATTGGGACGAAGAAGAAATTATGACGAAGGTCAAATCTTTTGAAGAAAAATTTTTTCCGACAAAATCAAACATACTCATAGAATACGCAAATCACATGTTCTTATATTTGCAAAACAACTGTGCAGCATATTTTGAAAACAGAATGGCATAGAATAGAATTTTGAATAAATTCATAGTGAATAGAAATCCTAT
>BGPR01030337.1:0-18727 GCA_013235015.1 Araneus ventricosus
TTTTTTTTTCTAAGGATTGCTTGACGAAAAAATTCAATTATTATGTCAATATTTTTTTATTTCCAAGTCTCTTTAATTTTATTATCTGACTTTATTAAATTTTCTGTCCATTCTTTCGAGACAAATAATATTTTAAAAAATGAAAACCTGCTCTGGAAAGAGAGAAAAAAAAATGGTAAAATTATTTTTATTTAATTGCCTGTGTGTGTATTCTTTAACCTTCTTTAGCATCTACTTTTGAGTGTTCATGAAAAACTTAGACTGAAAAGCGTTTCCTAGAAAAAATTGAAATAATTTGATAATAAATAATAATTAAAAGAAATATTTCCTCTCTCCGGAACTAAGCCTTAATTAAAAATCCACTTTACCAAATATATACCATGCTTTAACTAAGAGAATTCTGCGTAGACAACTCTAAATATGAAATTGAATGTGGATTTAAATACCTAATTTCCCTTAATTTATGTACGTACAGTGCCAAAATTGTGTTTACTACTAATGAGCTGAAGTGATGAAATGTTAAAGAATTTTTCACTTCTGTTTCTCTCCGTCTTTATTTGCTTTTCGGAACTTTAAGTTTTGTCTCGTGACTGCTATACTCAGTGGCGGACTGGCGAGGTTGCCAGCTTGCCCGACGGCAAGTGGGCTCCTTAAACAGAAGACAATTTGGGGCCCCAGAAAGTGTGGGAGAGAAAAAAAGATCTCTTTCTCTATAGTAAGCTTTTCTAAAGCAATGAAATAAAATAGCCCTGTACCCATGGCCCATGTTTTGGGGATTTATGGCCGTCATAATTCGAACAGCGGGTGGTCGAATACCGACCCAAGAAGCATACGCAATTACATACGCCGTCCAGTCCACTTCCTTTGACCTTCCGATCATTTGTAGATGTTTCTCCAGAATGTTGCAGCCATCGCACAAAGCCTCGGGCTAATGGAACAGGGTAGCTCTTCGGTGCAAAGTCGAGCCGCAATACTCTTTAAGATTTTTTTTGTTGGTTTCGTAAGCCCAAGGAAAGACGGAAGGAATTGTATCCCTTTGTGCAGAAAGGGTGCGGTTCTTATGAGAGATAGCTATAAGAGGTGCTTTTTTCTTCCTTTTTTGTAGTTTAATTTTACTGTCATAAATCTTACAAACAAGGGAACTCGCCTGTAAGAAAAGGTTTTCTTGGCTAAAACTGTGACTAGGACACTAAATGACATCTATGAAAAGACGACACTCACGCTTTTCTTAATGCGTTTGGAAGAGTAAATGGGCACCAGTCTTAGTGATCTGTCTTTCATGGAAAATAATTGGTGAGAAAAGTGTTATTTCCGTTTTTAGTCAGAAGAAAGTAAAGACATACGTAGCGTATTTTGCAAAAGGAAAGAAAAAAATTTTTTTGAGTGGTAAGCTGAAATTATCATTTCTCTATTTTTACTTTGCTTTTGTAGTATTAAACATTCAGCTACCAACCGACTCGTCCATCTTTTTGTCTTAATTTGATTATATTAACAAACTTTAAATTCGCCAACTTATTTAATTTTTGTTAAGTTAAAAGTATTAATTGCTACAAAAGACTGAGAAAGAAATTAGTTGTGCAAAGAAAAAAACAGTAGATAGGAAATGTATTAGCACTTCAGATAAAAATTTTGATGCAGTTTGTTTTTGTGTCTCATGAAACCAATGACATAAGTCTTTACATTCGACTGTTAAAAAAGTCTTAAAAACACGAAATTCAATGATTATTTTTTGAAATTTCGCATAATTATAATCTACAATTATTGCGCATTATTAAGCTTATTATAAAGTGAAAATTTAACCTCATCATATCAAATAAATGAATTGCATAATCTCCAGGAAGATTATCTTGCCTTAAGTGGAAAGATGAGCTTAATGTCATCGTTAAAAAGTAATTTTATTAAAATAACATAGAAAATCTATCAAAAACTAAATTTATTTGAAGTAACGAAGAAAGAAAGAAAAAGACTGGGCTTAAAGAAAAAAAAAACCTGGCGAAACAATGAAAATGGACTGCATTTTAATACAACAAAAGTTTTTTACATTATAAGGATGCATTTTGTACAAATCTATAGTTTTACACGATCCTTATGAAATTTGGCACACATGCTCTTCAAAAAAAGATGAAAATAATTGACAAATTTTTAAAGTCCAAAAGTAAATTAAAATTTCAGTTGCTTAAAAATTAAGCAAGATTTTGGCGTTTTTCCGCAATAGTTTCAAAAAATACTATCTAACAAAATGATTTTTGAATTACTTATAATTCAAAAATATCTTTTTAATGAAACCAGTCTAGTTACAAATTACTGAAACATTACCAGTTCAAATTATTAAACTCTAAATCATCCAAAGAAGTTTGTTTTAAAGGTTCCTGGCTCTTTCAACAGATGCCCTACCATTGGACAGCATTTCTCCTTCATACTTTGTCGCTAAAACCGTATATGAAATATTTAACTTCCGGAGTTTAAAATCAAATAACTTTAATCATAATTTCGCTATTTTAAACGTAGAAAATTAAGGGGTGTTAAAAGGGATTTATTTTAAAGACGCGGAAAAATTAAATACAGTGAAACCTCTTCGAACGGCCACCCCTCTTAACGGCCAATTTTTCGTGGCACGGATTTTTTGGCCCATAGACCTAATGTTAAAATAACCCCTAGCAACGGCCGCCGGGTGGGTTCGCCCATCCCATTTAACAAACGCATCGGTTCGAGATTTACTTTTTAAACTGGGAAACGAACTTGAAAAAATAGTTTTTTTCCGAGAAGGGTAAAAATTTATAACTGTCACAAATTGTATCCTTTTTTTCAAAAAATGTAAAAAATTATTAAATAAAGTACTATTTTCTCTTTAGATAAGTCTCAAACTTCATTTTAAATAAGAAATATGTGTCATACTTGTTTATATTATGTATTATAGCAATTATCTTGTAATTGCAACGAAAACCCTTCAGAGCGGCCATCCCCTCTGAGCGGCCAATTTTTCTCGGAACGGAGGGGTGGCAGCTCAGAGAAGTTTCACTGTATATAATAAAAAAATAAATTGAATACATAATTATTAAATATTATAGATTTAAATTAATATAATTAAATATAAAAAAAATTAAATAACAAATTTATATATATATATATATAAATATTTTCCGAAACTTGTGACGTTAAAAGTTAACTGTCAACCACTTCAACCGTTGTCAAGTCAGCACATTTGAACTGTTGTTCGTGCCGCGTGTTTCTGCATTTGAATCCATGGTTGGTTTCGGGGTTGGGTTTAATATGTTTTGTTTCTAATGGACTTGGGCTTTTATTTTATTTTATTTTATTTTTTTCAATTGGACTTGGGCTTTTTGCTGTGTTTCAAACTTTGGTTTTTGTTCGGTGTTCCGGGGAAACAAACTCTTTTTGGCTTTATTGCTAGAGTTTTGTGTTCAGAAAACACCGAATTTTATGTTTACGCCCGTTCGGGATTTCCCTTGCTGATGACGCGTCCCGGACGTTGGCGTATTGTTCCTTTTTATTGTTTTGGTTTTTCTTTTACAACGTGTTTTTAATGTTTTCTTTTATTAATATATATGTTACCGCTAAAGTATGAAATCCGTTATTCAATAGAATAACTGATCAAGTCAGTTAAAATGTAAAATAAACTTTTATTTTACACTTTAACTAGTTATTCTATAGAATAACGGTCCACACATCGTTAAAGTGTAAAATAGCCGACATAATGCAGCCTGTTTGTTAGTCAGAATGTTTATTTGTATTTTCAGCATCTGAAGTGGGCACCGGAATTTTTTTTTATTTTTAAGAAACATCCTACGTCTTCGATAGTAGCGGGAGCCGGAACCTAGTAGCTTCGCTAGCTCATTGAATGTAATGAATCTGCGTTTTTTAAATACTTACATGAAGTAGGAAAAATTGTGCTCGCGATGCCTGCGGCATCTGAAGTGGGCACCGGGCAAATTTTTTTAACTTTAAAAACATCCTACGGCTTCGCTAGCAGCGGGAGACGGATCCTAGTAGCTTCGCTAGCTCATTTCCGCTGGCCTGGCTTGAATGCGGGCGAATCTGCGTTTTAAATACTGGCTACGAAGTAGAAAAATTAGTTGGCAGAGTTCGCGGCATCTGAAGTGGGTACCGGGCAAATTTTTTTGTCCTTAAAATAATCCTATATTTCATACAAGGGAGACGTCGCTAGCTCATTGAATGTAAGGAATCTGCGTTTATAGTGGAATTTGTCCATATAATATGGCAGGAAAGCGACATTTATGACACTATTACAGTGGTTTTAATTTTCCGTCGGTTATGGCTGATATGCAATCAAAAGTTATAAAAAAGCGGACTTGTTTTAATGTCAGAATGTTTATTTTACACTTTAACGGCCTGTCATTAGTTATTCTATAGAATACCTAGTTATTTCATAGAATAACTAGGTAAAAGTATGAAATAAATAATTTATTTTACACTTTAACTGATTTGATCAGTTAATCTATAGAATAACTGAATTATACACTTTAACGGTGACATATATATATTATGATTGTAGATATGTGTGGGCCCTCACTGACTCCTGGCAACCACTATTTTCAGACCCAGTCCGCCACTGGGTATACTTTATCGAAAAAATTCCTCTAGTTGCAATAAAACGAGAATGAAATTAAGTATACGAGGCGTGGCGAGAAAATAACTGGACTGGTGCTTTAAAACTTTTTAATTTTTTTTTTTTACAATTTTGATTTTGGCATCTTCATTGTATTCCCCACCTCGATCCCTAATGCTCTCCATATGAATTTTCCACTAATCCAAGCAGTGTTCCAGGTCATTTCCTGAGAGCTGTTTCATCCCCTCCGACGCGTTTGCTTTCGCTGCCACTACAGTCTCTCATCTAGTTTGACTTGCATTGGAGAATAAAAGGAAATCACACGGGGCGAGATCAGGTAAATATCTGGTTGGTATTCTATGATGGAGATCACGTGCTTGGTCGTAAATTTCTTGGCAGACACAGCATTGCGGGCTGGGGAATTGTTCTGGTTAAGAAGCCATGATTTGTTTTCCTACAGTTCGGGTCGCTTTCTTCATACCCATTCATGTGGAGTAGTAAGGACATGTGTAATGCCATTCATTCACAACTACTTCAAGCCATGCAAATGGCTTGGTGCCGCTACACACTACTACATTTTTAGTCCATCCATTTAGGTCGACCATTCCACACCATGTAAATCCGCCCACTACCAGTCACTCTGATACCCTTAGTTATTGAAGGGTGTTACTGTTCATTGGAGCCACAGGCTCCACCTTCCGTGAATTTGGCAGATTGGATGCCTGAGGTGGATAAGATCCACTTGTTGAAAAGAATTATTATCATCAGGTGTGTCGTCGACAGATGTTGAGGTGGAATTGGTATCTTGTGAAAATCAGAGAACAGGAGAGAGGCCGAGTAGGATTGTAGGGAGGTGTTGACCAATCAGGAGGCGGTTGGCTGTGCTAGACGTGGTCTAAAGCGAGACATTTACGATCACGCCGTTCCACTCCATTTGGCGCACATCGCTCCAAAACCCTTCGCCAATGGAAAAAAAACTGATGAGAATTAGTGTAGTCCAGAGAAAAGTTTGGAAACCCAATTTTGTTCGTTTCCCATTCGAGCATAAAATTGAAATACGATCCTCGAGAAGGGGAGAGATGCTTTCTCACTAAAGCAAAAACCACCCGTGTGGGTGGATATCAGTCTGGGGAAATCATGACGGAGGGCGTTTTGAAAGCGGCGAGAGGAGGCGTAGTAGCCTAGGGGATAGATTTGCTGTTGGCACAGTCCGAACCGGGAATGATCCACTTGAACTAATTGGCTGAAAATTGGTAAGGTCTGGTGAGAAACCCTTTAAATGAAGTGGAACTGCCCACCCGTGAATGTCTAGCTTAAGTGAGAGTTGACAAAACACCTAGAGAGACGCACAATTGTACCGTGTTCATGGATTCCCTCTGTGAATGTTACGCTAGAGTACACCCCAAGCCTACCTCCTCCCCTACCGTATCTACTCCCATGCCGATTTCCACTTTCATGAACCAGCAGCGCCGACTCGAAATGGAGTGGAATGATGCAAATCGGGTACGGTTGAATATTCGACGGGGTACTCCAACCCTCGCCAGTTGAGTCTGGTTTCCACATTCACACCCGGTTTTGGCGTGGAGTGGTCGGATTTGCGTGGTCGTGAATGACCGACGTTAATATTGTGTGTTGACAGTTTGATCTTCAAGTTCTCAGTCAATGTTCACAATGCCTCTGATGTCGAGAAGAACATTAATCATGGCTTTGAATTTCGATTTGCTCATCCGTGTTTTTTATTTGTCGTCAGGGTGCGTACGGTCATGAAAAGTGCTTAAAAACTACTTACTTTTGATTTTCGTTTTAGAAGGCCCTTAAAAGTGCTTACTTTTTATTCAAAGTTTGTATAAAGTGCTTATTTTTTATCATGGTGCTTAAAACTCGTTATTTTTAAGAAGGTGTTATGAGTTTTCCGAGCAAGAACTATTTGATGTGTAAAAGTAATTGTAATTAATGATTTATCATTCTAATTTTGTGCCTCAAAATCTTGTTGCATAAGTATTTTTAGTTTATTTTTCTGCATATAGAAATGTTTTCCCGTAACAAATTAATGAGAATGTATTCTAGTCATGACAGTAGGATAGGTGCTAAATGTCTCACTTGTATATTTTATTACTTAAATCCTGTTTAGTTAAAAGAAAAAGAAAAAAGATGATCATCGACATTAAAGAATTTGCGAGTCCTTATTTTTCCTCTTAAGGTGCTTAAAAATTGCTTACCTTTTTTCTACAGATTTGAGTACGCACCCTGGTCATGGTGAGCTGGTTTCCTTCCGGGGCTTAGTTTCGGGATCGTGTGTAGAAACCATGATTTATCACGGGTTATTACTCATTTAAAAAATTATTAGTGTTCTGAAGGATGTTCGAACTAATCGCTTTTCGAGCTTCCTTTTGTTTAGATACGAGTTTTTTTGGCACCATCTTTGAGCACATAACTTTTTTCGTGTTAAAATTTATGTGTCGAATCTGTCGCAGCCTTTCTGTATCAATTCCTGTAAATTCAGACATTGTTTTGATTCTGAAGCATTATATTTATGGTTTTCTATCGTCTCTGACCAAGGCATGAATTTACTTGCAACTTATATTTCGGTTCAATAATTTATTAAAATACTGGAGGGAAATTATTTATTGTTTAATTTTATGTCGAATTCGCTCAATTGGGGCAGCCGTTTAAGTGGCTCAAGTTGTCCTGTTTTCGATGTGACTCATTTAAGCGGAATCGACTACATATATGACACAAAGAAAAAGAACGATCTTGGCCCCTATTAGCACAGAAGTATCGGCAAATGTCCATAGTACTTTGAAGAATGTTTGAATACTTCCATTTGGAATTCCCTGAGTATTCATTTATCATATAACGCAATTTTGTTTTAAAACGGGCTAGAATTGCAAATCTATCGATCTAAATCGTTTAACTCGTGCTTCAGAAGTATTTTCGTAGTTTCAGGTAACCTAAATTGATATTCTTAGAGAAAAGTTAGGTTTTAAACATGATGTCATTATTTTTTCAGAAGTCGCCATTTTCAAGTTTCTTCATTACTATGGCAATCGTTCTGTCCTTTTCCATTCACATAATGTTCTACACCAAGCATATTATAATTAGCGCCAAATGTTGTATGCATTCTGACATGAAACATTCCATAATATTCACGTGTAATAGTTGCCATTTTCTGTATGCTAATAGGGCAGTTACATCGTTAAAAAGCTATTTTATTTTCGCATTAGAATTCATGATTGCAAGCTTGCACTCCATGGAGGCAAGAGATAAAAAGAGAGAACGTGTAGAATATTATAGCATATATTTAGAAGCTCAGTGACAGATTTATTGGTTCATTGCGTTACTCCACGACAACCCTCGCCCCATGCAGCAGTGCACACTCTACAACTGCTGTAGCGGGAGCTGGGAGGTATTTGACCATCCCACCTATAGTCTCGATCTTTCTCCCAGCGACTGCCATGTGTTCCAGCACCTGAAAAATTTCCAAGCCGTGCAACATTTCCCTAGTGACGACGAGTTGCAAACGGCTGTCACACGCTAGCTCAGCTCTCAGGCGGCGGGAACTTCTTCGGCACCGGTGTACAGAAATTGGTCTCGCAGTATGACACGTGGTTCTTTTGTTGAGAAGTAGCTGAAGGAGTGCTGTATCTCATTGGTGCGCAAACTATTTTCATTTCGGACCCCTCACCTTGTGTAAAAGTTTTTCGCGACCACGTTTTTTGAAAAAACACCTTATACTAAAAATAAATGTCAAATAAATTTCATTGAATTTAGTGACCCGAAAAATTTTCTCGCGACCCACGGTTTGCGGACCACTGCTGTATCTGTTTCAATAAATGTTCGCAGATAACTATGTTTTGCTTCTCTTTACGGCCTCCGAGAAATTTATTTTTTGTTTGAACCAATATGAGTTTCTGAAACGTTAAGAGACTGATTTGCATTTCCAGTGCGGAGTAGTATTTGAATTTATCTTGGAGAAGACGATTGAAAACATAAATTTAAATGATTAAGAATAAAAATTAAAGAGGATTGGGATCTCTAGTCAGAAATATCGCAGTATGATAGTGTCTTAGACTAGATTCGTCAGTCTTGTCTTTGTCTGGCTAGATTCTATGAGTATGGTAATGTCTTGGACTAGATTCGTCAGTCTTGTCTTTGTCTGGCTAGATTCTATCAGTATGGTAATGTCTTGGATTAGATTCGTCAGTCTTGTCTTTGTCTGGCTAGATTCTATCATCCTTTGCATTTTGTGCTTAAGGATTTTTACACCACGCAGTTTATGGAAGGAACGCCAACCTAAAAACATTAACACGTTAAACCAGCGGGAGTGGTCTCCCCTAAACTTTCTCGTATACTTTTCAAACATTTGTCATTTCCCTTCCCCCTGCGTTGATAAAAAGTTCGAGCCAACTGTAACCCAGAATGCAATGACTATCAGAAGGTTTTTCATTGTTGATTATAGTGATAGTAAAATATTGAGGTTAAGAATCATATTCAAAAAGATACGTATGTAATTAAAACTTCGCAATATTTATTTTTTTATCAAACTCTAGCAATGTAAGTTCCGCGTGCGGAGAAGAAAACAGGAGAATAGCTTGCGCATGCGCAGAGATTGCTTCCAATACGCAAGTAAAACGAGACGCCCTAAATGTTTGCTTCCTTACAATATCTCGCCGCCAGAATTGGTTTTTGGCAAACTGCCAAGTTTTCAGAGTATCCCTTCTTTGCACAGGCATTTACGCATGCGCATGGAGTTCAAGTATGCTATTATACAGACCGACAGACAGTCAGCCCGTTGATGGATTTGGCCCAAAATTTTATACGGACCTACATTCATGACAATAAAACAGTGTACCAAATTTTATCCATCTAGCTATTCAAGTTTTTGAGTTATAGTGTTCGCATGACTTCGGACATACAGACAGACAGACTTCCCGTTGACGGATTTTGTCCAACATTTGACAGAAACCTACAAATTATGTTTAAAGACCACATACCAAATTTCATCCCCGTAGCTCTAATAGTTTTCGAGTTATCGTGTTCACAGACAGACATGATTCCAAAATTGTGTTTTTCGGACTCAGGGAGGTCTAAAACGTGGAGATCCGTCAAAATCTCGAGTTCGAATTTTTTGACGATTGCAATACTTTCTCTTTGTATACTTCGCATACGAGAAAGTAAAAAACATTCAAAATATGTTAAAGCATTAGGTTAGTAAAAGAGTAAAAATTCGAATATATATTTTTAATTAATCGCACAAGAGCCATTAAAATATTCACATTGATTATTCACAATCGTGTTTCGTTGCACGCGGTTATACAAAGGAAAAGCATTGTTTCAAAATTGTGTTTTAAACTGTTTTCGAAAAAATTATTAAAAATAAAGCAAAAAATTGCGCGGAAATAAAGTTGATAACACTGAAGAACTAATTTCTTGAAATTTTTAGTGGTGTAAAAATCGTTTTTGTGCGACAATATGCTCCGACGTTATTGAGGAAAAGCGTTAAAATTTCGATTAATTTTTAATCATTTACAGATGTAATTAAAATTTCGGAAAACCCTTTTTTAGTGAGCACCTACTACCCAAGAAGTAACTACGTGGCAAATTTGGCTCTAGCGGTCTGCCCTGTGAACGATTTTTGCATGATGCGTCACGCAATTTACATACAGTGTGCCAGCCTGTAACCATTATCGCGTTAAAAATTCAATTATTTCGTGTTTTTTCAAAATAATCTACTACTCATACATCAACATGATATGCAAGTATTGCATCTAAAAAAGAAATAAATTGCAATTAAAATCAACAGAAATTCTATGGACAATTGCGTGTCTGTATAGATTCACATACATAAGTGAACTCATAGATGAGCCATGATTGCCGGTGAGTGCTGTATTACTTCCGGCAGCTCTTCTGTATCCTCGGTTTCGGAAATCGAGATATTTCTTTAGAAAAATGTGATGTATCTAGATATGAAGATGGAACTCGATTGTTGGATCTTCTTTCTGTATTAGCGCATATGAGCAGATTACATGCCAACTAAAATTAAAATTAACAGAATCTACAAATGCTAACACAAAAGTCGGATAGTTTATTTTTTGTTTGTTTAAATTTAAAAGTCTGTAACCTCCTCCCCTGGAGTTGTAGCTATTCCTAGAAATTTGCTACACACACTGGAATTAGAATTTCAATCACTGCGGTGGGTTGGCGGAGTGTTTGAACTGAAATGTTCTTCACTACTAAGGCGACCAGTCGTCCATCTTTTGTAAATTCCGCCCTCCCTCGAGAAGTGTCCTTCTGCATGTCCTCCTTTTCGATATTAGAAGACTAAGTGTTTATTTAAATTCTGAAAAAATAATACAATAGTATAAAAAAACACGTTGAGATTAATAAAAGATGGATGGAAATATTCAGTTATTTCAAAAATGAACATATTCCGTTCGAAAATTTATTTATTCTTGTTCAATTTACGTTGTACCCTGGAGCTAATTCTGGTTGTTCGTAGTTGAAAGGGTTTTTTTTTCATTTGCTAATGAGTTTTCGACAAGTCGATTGAATGTTGATACCCTAGTAGCAGCATTTGCCGTAAAATTCAATATGAAGGATATTTTTTGTTCAGATGTTTCCAGTATATTGTTAGAAGATGATACATTGGCAAAAAATATTCATTTAATGGAAAAGTTCTCATTTAAATATTAATTAACAGGCATGTAAGCAGAATTAGTATATGAAATGTTGCAAATGCTTTTATTATGCATTTATCATATTATACTGTATTCTGTATTATTGTTCCAATGAGCAAAATGTTTTTTTTTAATTACGACGTTTTTTTTTTCCTTTAATTTAATTGCGTCCTCCTTTTCATTATAAGAAGGTTGGTCACCTTATTCACTACCGAACATTTCTGTTGCTGAAGAAAAAGTGGCAGTACAAATACAGTTGCTTAAGAAACTTGCAAGTGCCATAGTACAGTGAAACCTCTTCGAACGGCCACCCCTCTTAACGGCCAATTTTTCGTGGCACGGATCTTTTCGGCCCATAGACCTAATGTTAAAATAACCCCTAGCAACGGCCACCCAACCCCTCTGAACGGCCGCCGGGTGGGTTCGCCCATCCCATTTGACAAACGCATCGGTTAGAGATTTACTTTTTAAACTGAAAAACGAACTTGAAAAATGGTTTTTTTTTACGAGAAGGGTAAAAACTTAAAACAGTCACGAATTGTATCCTTTTTTTAAAAAAATGTAAAAAATTATTAAATAAAGTACTATTTTCTCTTTAGATAAGTCTTAAGCTTCATTTTAAATAAGAAATATGTGTCAGACTTGTTTATATTATGTATTATAGCAATTAGCTTGTAATTGTATCGAAAACCCTTCAGAGCGACCACCCCCTCTGAGCGGCCAATTTTTCTCGGGACGGAGGTGTGGCCGCTCAGAGAGGTTTCACTGTACTCTTAAATACAGGGTGTTTCAAAACTCGCAGTAGCTACGTTAGGAGGTGATAAACACAACTAGACAACATATAGTGTATGCTCTGAATACAACCGGTGAAGCGATAGAGGGCACTTTCCAGCAATCTGTCTCATGCTATCTTGAGAACTCGATTGTGGGGATGCTATGTCATGGGAGTGCTATTGATAAGTCTAGTGGATCTCCTTTTGTTCTTGGGATCATTGGCATCTTATCTTTCATCTTTCAATTTCCTTGAGAGATTCATTTTCGTTATAGGAAGTCTACCTATTGCAATGGTTCTCATGACACGACTTCCGGAAAATTTCTGCAGATCTCCATATATATATATATGAAATGTTTTCGTTGTTGTAGTCGTTGAATAAGAACACAGGCCGAGTTATATTCTAATTTTTTTTATTATGGGAGAGTGACGGAATGTACGTACATTTTGGTTCAAGTTTTCAAGCCAAAAAGAGCAGAAAATCCCTGTTGTTTCTCAGGCAGGGATTTAACAGACAGACGTGTGATCAAAGTGAAGGGAATAATAGCTATTTTTAGTATATTACATAAGTGTTTTAGGGAAAAGTCTGGAAAAGAATTCGCTTATTTCGAGATTTATGTTGGCGCGTGAAGCGATTAAAATATTCTTTTAGTAATAAATATGCCAAAACGCGAGATTTAATATACCTCCAGCGCGGGAAATAAAACGAAACTGGAGTTTAAGAAAAGTGATTTTGGAATACATTACGACTTTAAAATATATAATATTGAATTTAAAGCAAAATTAGGTGAGATTATTACAATATATATATATATATATATATATATATATATATATATATATACTCTTTTTTGTTCTTTGTATCATGCATTTTCAATTCTTTAGATTTTGTTTTAGATTTGGCTGTTTTTTTTGCTTAATTAATAAATTTTTAGTTTATGATTTGCATTTTGATATGTCTTGTTTACTTTGTTTTCTATGTTCATATATAACAAGTTATATTAATATATATATATATATATCAAAACAAACAAGCAACAAGAGACAAAAATTCAAAAACATACGAGAAACAAAGGACAAAAAAAGAAGACAAAAATTTAATAAATTGAAAAATATCATGGCGACCCGCTCGTCAATATATATATGAGGTCTTTCTGAATATCTTGATTTTTTATAGACTATGGCATGTTACTTATTTGTCGGGATGTTTTATTTTGTAGTGTTTCAAGTTCTTCGATATGGGTGTTAGCTGCTGTGGCCCAGGTGGGCGCTGCTGCACAGCTTATGAGGAGTATATAGTTATATATTACAGTAGTACATAGTTATATATTACAGTAGAATCTCGATTACCTGGAACTCTATTAACCGAGCCGATACTGGAAAATAGAATTCTATTTTTAATCAAGTCAATGAATTTTTCGGAAAAGGGTGTCAAAGTTGGCATTTCGCGATGCGAAAGCTTGTAAAGGTCTTTATCGAGAGAATATCTTTTACGATCCAAAAAGTTATTAAGGACTAAAAACAAAAAACACCGTTCTGCTCTTAAGCACTTCAATGGTGATGTGAACAGTGATGTGGGCTGGGTAAATACCCAGTGGGTAGGTAAATATTTTTTGGGTATATACCCGGGTATTTACCCAAGGCCTGGGTAAATACCCAAAAACCGGGTATTTTGCGAAAAAAAAAAATCGAATGCAGATTCACAATGAAAACATACAGACTTTTATAAATACCCAAAAACTTGATATTTTGCACGAAAAAAAAGTATTTGTGAATAATGATTCAAAACTAAACTTAAAATTTATAAATACCTAAAACTGGGTATTTTACAAAAAAAGTACTTGAGAATGGTGATTCAAAATTAAATATTAAATTTATAAATACCCATACACTAAATATTTTGCAAACAAACATATTTGTGAATGGTAATTAAATATAAAACATATAAAATTTATAAATACTCCCAACTATATATTTTGCAAAAATAAAAAAAAAAAAACGGATTTCCGAATGGTGATTCAAAATGAAACGTAAAAATTATAACTATCCCAAACTGGATATTTTGGGATAAAAAAGGGCATTTGCGAATGGTGATACAAAATAAAACAGATAAAATTTCAAAAAATGGGTATTTTGCAAAAAAAAGGTATTTGCGAACGGTGGTTTAAAATGAGATAAAAAAAAAGTAAGTACCCCAAAACTGGACATTCTTTTTTAAATATTTGAGAATGGCGATTCAAAATCAAATATATAAAATTTATACACATAATACATAGTTTATAAAAAATTTTAAGTTTTGACTAAATTATAAAAAAAAACCTCAACTGCTATCTGGATTCAGAATAAAGTAATCTAAAACTTAAACGGGATCGGAGGATAATTCAGTTTTTCCGGTTTGAAGGCATGACACTTACAATAGAGTGATAATTTTTAACACAGTTTATGTTATCGTAGTCGCCTTCAGCAATCATCTTGTTCGCCGAGAATATAATTTCAACTGACTCTCTTATGCATAATTTGACATTCATGGTTTCCTTAACAAAGTAATTTGAAATTTCAAATTGCGATAGAGATTTAACCCGCGTTCTTTACGTAGCCTTGCACTTGTCCTGTTCCTTGTCTGTATGAAAGTCCCTAATGGAGTCAATGATCATCTAATTGCACGTAATCGACCCGAACTATTATTTAAAAAACTTGATTTCAACATCGAAATAGCGCGCCATGTTAGCTGGCTCAAAACATGCCGATAAAATGAATTAAAACATAGCAACCATAATTGTTCAGTTTACTGGATTCTTTCCTAATATACTTACTATCTTGAGGACTTTCCTTACAAATTGGACAGATAAATTGATCGAATAAAAAAGAAAGTAAAATCCAATACAATATTATCTTAGCTTTCAACAGTGGAAGAGAAACACACAATTAAATATTTCTTTTAACAATGAAAACAGTTTGAATTTCATTGTAACAATGAAAAGCATTATTGTAAAATTATGCTTTAAAATATTTTTAAAGTGTATTAAAATTAGAGAAAAAATCGAATGACAACTTAATTGATATCATTAAAAGGATAATTTTTTAAATTTTCAGATGGTGTAAAAATCATTTTTATGTTGTAAAATTTTCGGAAGTTATTAAGGAAAAATGCCAAAATGTCGCTTAAATTTTAGTGAATTAAAATTTTAAAAAATGGCTACGAGGTGCACATACCCACCCTTCAAAGTATGTTTGTACAAATTTCGTTGCTCTAGGCCTAACGGTCTATCCTGTAGAGCACCAACATGAACACATTCTCCTTTATTCTTAGTGGAGATAGACAGCGCCAGTGAATCTTGTGATCCATAATTTACTCGCACTGCCATGCTGGAAGTCAAACATTCTTGTTTTGATTTAGTGAATAGATAGTCGTTTACTTCACGTGTATTAATATTACAGTAAATTTTACTTTAAAAGTAAAAAAAAAAAGGAAAAAGTTACCTGCTAGGATCTTTTAATGTTAAGAAGGAAAAAAGCATCCAATGTAAGTACTGTAATGTTGAGTATAAATATACCTATGTAAGAAAAATGGAGAAACACGTAAAAAAGTATTTCAAAAGTTCGATTGGATTAAAAAAGGTTTTGAAAGGGATAAAATAGATGAATTTTCTTTTAATCAAATTCCAACCATGACAAGTACATCAAATTTAGAGTTTCAAGAACATTTAAGTATTGATGTTAATAATCTAGATGAATCCAATCTAACCAGGAAACTGTTTTTTGAGTGTGTGCATCTAATATATGGTCAAATAATACAACAGTTTCAGCAACAAAGGAATTCAAATTTCTTGTTGCTGAAATCTTTTTGCAAAGATCACTTAACTTCGTTGAAAGTAACATGAGTGAATATTACTTTCAGAATAATTCTCATTTAAAAACTGTTAGAACTGAAACATCTGCTAACTTCTCATCAGCGATGTCTGGTACTTTGACTACTTAATCCAAAAAGAATGATAAACAATTGTATCTTGAATTTTAGCTTCTATTTATCAGCTGCTTATCAATTTAAACCAAACTATTATTTTTTTAAAATTTAGTTAAAATAACTCATTTTTAAAAAGCAGCAAATACATTATTCTTTTACTCATTATATTGAAAAAGGATTGTCATATAAGCCACGAATTTTATGTAAGATCTATGATATAGTATTGCGTTTTTTTGTTTCTTCCTATTCATTTTTTTAGCCTTTATAGAATTTAAAAGGTTCATAAGAACTAGATTTCTTTTTTATCTTACCTAATGCTCAATGTATATTTTATACATATTTATATTATGTAGAGAAATCATATTTCACAGCAGTGCTTGTATTTTATTTGAATAGAGTTAATTGAAAAATAAATACCCAGGTAAATACCCATTTTGGGTATTTTATCCGGGTAAATACTCCGGGTATTTACCCTTAAAAATAAATACCTGGGTATTTTACATCACTGGATGTGAACAAATTTCATGTCATGAAAAATTGTAAATGTGTGGAAAGTTTCGAGTTGTTAAGCGGGCGGGGGGTATTCTTTTGTTAATACCCTTAAAGAATCATTGGTAAAAATACAAAGGAAACAGCGAAAATCAGCAATATTTGCAAATTCTCTTATCAGAATTAATTAATCTTTCAAAAAAATGTGTGTAAGAAATTTGACAACTAATGAAAGTTTGTTAAAATGCTAATATGTGATAGTATTTGCGGAATGATTTTATAATTTCAAATAAACACGAATATGTTTCGAACAGAGCAAATATTTATATAAAAAATATTAAATATTTTTATAGATATGGCATTAAATGGATAATTTTCATAAAATGAAATAAGAATTAAAAATTAAACTAATTTTTCTGCATATAAATGAAAGGTGCGCATGCTTCATTTGAAACAACGAAAGTACGATTGGAACATTCGTATCGCAAAGCTGCTGTAATGTAAATGGGAATTCAGTCCAGCCTAAGTATTCTGGGTTGCTGATAACAATATATAACAACATGAAACACTATAAGAAATATAATAATCAATAATAGCAATATAAATATAAGAAAAATAACAACAAAAATATGAATAAATAAATAAAATAAGAGGAGGAAGAAGGAAAAATAAAGGAAGGAAGTACACAAAACAAATACTAAAACAAAAATTAACAATCAGTATAATCATAAATTATTTTAATGAAGAAGATTCTTCAAGATATTCTGAACTATGTTCCTAATACCAATTTTTAGCCAACCTACCTTAAACCAAGTTCAAAAATACTCAAACTACTGAAATTCTTTGGAAAAAATTTGCCTCTAATATTTTTTCATTTTGGTCAACCAAGGTACTGTAATAAATGAGACCGCTAATTTATTATTTTCTTATTAAGAAAACTTATCCATAATGTCATCTCTGTGAAAGGAAAAATCACTCATATCGATATATCGTCAGTATATAGTGTATGCTGAACATATATTGATACGCAAAATTTTTTCTGTTACAGAGATGACATTTTAAAACTACAAGAACACAATACCTCATTTTTCTTTTAACGTGGTCACTTTTAGCAGTATGTCGACTATATATATTTCAATATACTCGATATTGTACTTGTATTCAAATATATCGACGACATATTTCAATTATAAGTGTATTTTAAAGAAAGAAAATGGCATTTTGAAAAATCTGAATCAAAACTTGAAAGCCGTTTGCAATTGTAATGGTAATGTAATATTTTAAAAGCCAAAAATGTATGAATTTATTTACTACATTCCTAATTCGCTCATTAATATTTAATTTTTAAAGAATTAAATAATAGAAACATTTATACCTTATAAGATACCGGCCCGCTGACTATATTTTAACTCCGGTAGATGGCAGCACAATAAATTCCTCGTCTCCTCCTCTTGATACTTCCTCCTTTTGATACAAAAATGTTTTGTTAGATTATAAAATTCTAAAACTATTTTAATGAACTAGATTTAATATATTTTGATAAATTTAAAGCAGATTATAGGCGATGTTAACATTTGTATGCAATTCAAAATGCAGTATTTTTTTAGTGCAGTCCTAACGGAAGTATTAACGGAACGTCCTAATATGAATTAGACTCATTTCTTCATCATAGAACATTTTTGCCTGATTTTTCCATCAAACCAGGCCTTCTTAAAATATGGGTTGCAACTGCAAATGGGATCTACTAGAACAATACGGAGGTTGAGAAATTTTTCACATGGCTTTTTTTCTTTCAAATTCGACAATAATTTAAACTAAGAAAATGTTGGAAAAATCTGTGAAGATACATTTAAATGTTATAGATTTTTTTAAAATTTATTTATTTATTCATTTTATTCATCATCGATTAATTCTTTTTATTTATTTATTTATTTAATTTCTCGATGGACAAAAACCAGAATAGAACTCTCACTTTGCGAAATTTTCAGAAGCCTTTCTTTAAAACATTTCTTTCCGTAATGAAGTTTTTAGATGATCATTATTGCATAATTCTTAATTTAGTAATTAATGTCTCAGTTTGTTTTATTTACCTATAAAAGTCTTTTGCTTATAGTGAATTGTTATCTTTATTCGTTTTTGATAATGATTAAACTGAAAATCCTTTTATAATTCTATAAAACCTCTGTAAGAAAAAAACGTTTCAGAAAAACTAAATTATGAAAAATATTTGGGAGAAA
>BGPR01030338.1:0-18727 GCA_013235015.1 Araneus ventricosus
ACATCTGGTAGGAATATGCGGTTTCATGTTTACCTCAGATGTTAAAAAAATTTCAAAGAAGAAAATACTCAATTTTTGGCAACCAATAACGGATATTTCAGAATTTTTTTCACATCTGGTAGGAATATGCGGTTTCATGTTTACCTCAGATGCTAAAAAAATTTCAAAGAAGAAAATACTCAATTTTTGGCTACCAATAACGGATATTTCAGAATTTTTTTTCACATCTGTTAGGAATATGCGGTTTTATGTTTACATCAGATGTTAAAAAAATTCAGAAATATTGGTTACTGATTGCGAAAAATTGAGCATTTTCTTCCTCCTTGAAATCTCAAAAAATTGAAATAGGTGGTGTTGCTCGTTAAGCGATGATATATTTTTTGGAATGTTTTAGTTGGGAAAAAATGGAGGCTTTGAGGTAGGGCGCCATTTTTTTGTATTGACAAAATCAGATCAGTAATAGTTTATTCCAACTTTTGATGGCAATGTTCCTTTGTTTTTTTGAAGCGGATTTTAAGGAGACATACGACTGTTAAACCTCGAAAATTTTCAATTTTATGAAAATATATGCATATATATATATATATATATATATATTTCTCTGTCTTGTCTGAACAATTTAAAAGAACCCGCGTTAAAAAATTCCCATAATTAGGAAAGTTATGAAGGAAATGTATCAGCTATTCAACGTAAACATTGAATATGTTTAAAGCGGTATATTTCAAAATGTGTTTTTTTGATGTTGCGCGCACGATATCTCAAGAACTATTCAATATTTCTACATAAAATTTGTAGTTAATATGTATTGTACTATGTTCTACAAATTGAACCACAGTTGTGTACATATTTTCACAAAAAAAGTTTTGTTGGTGAAGGTTAGAGATGTTGAAATTTTAACAATTTTTAACATTTTTATTTCAAATTGCTATATAAAATAGAAATTAAATTTAAATGCTAATAAATTGAGGCCCAGTTTCTTAAACAGACTCTTTGGATTACTTATATATCCAAAATATTGCGTTTAGACCAATATTTCATCCGTAATAAAGGCGCAAGGTGACTCTCATTTTTTCTCCAAAACTTATACCCATATTTATTACTCACTCAAATAAATACATATCGATATTAAGATTTGAAAATGTGTGTACAATAACGGAAAGAACATACATTTTTCTAGGGAAAAAAATAGTTTTTGAAATGTTCTGTTTTAGAGATATAATGCATCGAATTTGACTGTTTTTTCCCTATTCTTCGGATGTTTAAAGGGCGTATGTCCCTTTAAAGAACTTTGAAATGAATAATGATGATAGCTTTTGCAGCTGATAATCCCATAAACCGCTTTAATCAATCAATCAATCAATGTTTATGTCGTGATGGCAGATACTCGCAATTAATACTTAAGCGATCAGATTTTCTGAACTTTAACTCATGATCCTCTAGCTATTTGCATTATTAGACACTGGAAGGAGATTTCCTTAGATGATGATATAGGTATTATTTTAAAATCGATATTAGTTCATCTTTTAATTTTATTTATATGAACTATTTATTTGTAAGCTTAAGTTTGGAGCAATGATGAACGGACACTCAATTTTTTTCCAGCTCCAAAGGTTTTCAAAAAGAACGCTTCCATTTTTACTTTTTCATATACGAAGTATAGAAAGAGAAAGTATTGTAATCGTCAAAAAATTCGAACTCGAGATTTTGACGAATCTCCACGTTTTAGACCTCCCCGAGTCCGAAAAACACAATTTTGGAATTGTGTCTGTCTGTGAACACGATAACTCGAAAACTATTAGAGATACAGGGATGAAATTTGGTATGTGAACTTATCACATAATTTGTAGATTTCTGCCAAATTTTGGACAAAATCCGTTCACGGGAAGTCTGTCTATCTGTCTGCCCGCTGTCATGTGAACGCTATAACTCAAAAACTTGAATATGTGGATGAATAAAATTTGGTGCACAGTTTTATCAACATGAATGTAGGTCCGTATAAAATTTTAGATCAAATCCGTCAAAGGGTTGACTGTCTGTCGGTCTGTATAATTTACTTTTGAAGAGAATCCGTTGTCTCCACGCGCATGCGTACTGGAATAACGGAACGGAATTTCATTACGGAGTAGCGAATTACGTCAGTTTGTCCTTGAGCCGGTAAGAGAGGAAAATCGTTGCGCATCTCTTTGAAATTCTTTACCTAGATATTTTTCAATCACTATAATGAAAAACCTTTTGGTAGTCATTGGATTCTGGGTAACAATGGGTTCGAATTTTTTTAGCCGCTCGGGGGAAGGGGAAACGGCACCTTCTTGGGGAGGTATACGAGAAAGTTTAGGGGAGAACACTCCCGCTGCATTTTAACTGAAACATTAAGTATATGTAGAATCTTCGGAATAAACCACAAGGAAAGTAGAATGCGTTCAAATGAAATTCCTAGAGTGAGAATTTTCGATCTTATCCTGCATATTTAATGCATTTAAGACCAGCAAGAGAAAGAGAGTGCTGCATATAATCTTAAACAGCTAATTTAACTGCGAAATTTGGAATTCAGTTATCGCAGAGAGCTTTTTTTGGGTGCTAAAGTGATTTTTCGGTCTGATAAGCCGAACAGAAGGCCGAATTCGTTATTCATCATCTTCCACACTTAGCAAAACAAACGCATCAAACGGCCACGAACCTTTTGACAGCAGTCGTTTCCTGTGTGAAACGACTAAGCTTATTTTTTCCCCTTCTATTCGTGTGCCAACCTTGTTCCCTAATCAGTAAAAAAATTATATTCATTACAGAAACAAATTCTAGCTTTTATACCAATTTTAATCTGAAAAATCTTTAACCCTCTGAGCCCTATCCCGCCTCAAATCGCCCCATTCGACAGAGGCCGGACTCAGGCGGTTTCAGGCGCCTGTGTGAATTTTACGGGAGAAAATTAGTTTGTTTCTTTGTTGACATTTGATCTCGCAACCGAGGGTGTCGTTCTCCTGGATTTTCTGTCAAGAAAGGGAGGATTTCATTCTGATTTCATGAATGAAAATTTACTCCAGTTTTTGAGGCACTTGAATTCTCACTCTAACTGGGTTCAGAGAGTTAAATCTCTAAAAACGCTCTTTGAGGCAGGAAGGGGGATGTCAAGCTGAAAGCTTAAATTTATCATAATTTCAGGTAATTCAGATTAATCATATGATGCACTTGACATACTTGAAACAATCACTGACGAAGTAATCGGCATGTTTTATTTTCTATAAATTATTAAGATTTTATAAATATTTTACTGCATCCTTTCACGAAATTACCCTTTTGGTTTCTGAACATTTTAAAGACTAGTGGTTCCAACTGCATGCATATTTTCCCCTTTTTGCCTATGTTGCATTTTATTTTTAATAGACTTGACTATCCACATCCTACTTGCTGTTGTATGATTTTTTTTTTGTTTGCTTATAATATAAATTGCTTTTCCTTTTTCATGCAACTTTGTCTTGGGAGTGTCGAACGTTGCATTGTTCTTGGGTGTTCCTCGTTTTAACCTTTTCACTTCTTGATTTTAACCTATTTGCAATATTTCAAATATTTATTGTTTTCTGTGTTGTGTCACTTCTGGCCCGTTGTGGGTTGTAGATGTGTGTGTGTGTGTTTAATTCTTTTAATGTAAATTTTTGTTTGTAGTTCCTGACCCTCGAGTGGGCATGTTTGCTAATAAAATGAGTCTTTTTGTTTTGTATTTTACATAAAAAATAAAATTGTCCTCCCTTAAATACCGCCCATGCTCTGGCGATGTTTGTGAGCCTTTCGCTGCTGAAAAAATTCTGCCTGGGAGGGTCTGCTGCCTGCCGCTGTTCCCCGGGGCTGGAATCTTGGTTCTCTCCCCGGCGACCTTTCAGGTCTTACACCCTTACGGGTAGGCGGGTCGCCGTGGGATGCAATAAAATAAAAAGCATTTTAAAGAATGAATTTAACTTGCCTTTTATGGGTAGGGATATTTAAGTTCTGTCAATAATCTTTCCTGACAACTGAAAGTTCAGTATCAATAGGTTTTTTAAATAAAAAGTTCCCCCGCTCCTTCCTTTTACTAAGGTCCAGGTTGACCTGAATATCTATGTACCCGGGTTTTAACCTATCGGACCAACTTTTGTAATGATTAAAATTTAACTAACTATGAATTATTAACTATTTATTAATTATGAATTGTTAAAGTGGGATTTATTTACCCAATAGGGAATTAAGTGTATACTGGACGTATATCCCCATTAGGGCCGAAAGGGTTAAATAAGTGGCAGATTGTTTGTTTGGCATCGTAATTACAGGAAGCAAGTTTCGAAGCTAACATGACGAAAGTGTTAAATAACTGGAAGATTGTTTGTTTGGCATAATAAATTCAGGAAGCAAGTTTCGAAGCTAACATGCCGAAAGGGTTAAATAAGTGGCAGATTGTTTGTTTGGCATAATAAATTCAGGAAGCAAGTTTCGAAACTAACATATTTAATTAAGCAAAATATTTACATTAACCCTCTCACACCAAGCGAGGCGGTCTAACAAATTTCCCTTAACAGCGACGAAGGCCGGTCTGAGGCGGTTGGCTTCTTTTGAGAGGAGGTGAGGTTCTGAGATACCTTCGGAGACAAGCGCGGTAGGGGGTCCAATTATTCTTGCCAACCGCAGCCCATTTCCGTGCACCTTAAGGGAGGGTTATAGGCAGAGGATTGGGAGATGGGTTAAATGACCACCCAGGTTGGGCGAGTCCAATTTATGTCGCTTCCTGCCGAAAACGCCGGTTTTATAGGGGCTAGAAGAAAAACGTTGCCTCGGGATAAGAGAGTTAACTAAGCTGAAATATCAGCTTAGCTCCTTCAATCGGAATTAAGAAATAATGAAGTGAGACTTTTCTCTTTTGGTGAAATATATACTACTGCAGAGGGTATCTCATAAACAGAATTTCAAGCCTGTAGGTGAACAGTTAAGAAAGTTATCCTGCCGAGGATATCTCATAAACATTATTTCAAGCATGTAGGTGAACAATTAAAAAAGTTATCCTATGTCCGGCATCCGGATAATACCGGACATTTCAACGGAAAAAAGATGAGCAATCAAGCAAATTTCACTGTAAATTGGTTGCTAAAATATAATAATAAAGTATTGCACAAACATTTTAAATGGTAAAAATATTAGTGAATGCAAAAAAATACTTGAAAGACACAATTCACCGCCGAACCTCATTTTGCGAAGAAAGGAGATTTTCTGGAGTTGTTTTGGAAAAACTAAATAAATGAAATGATTCCATCCCGGAAACGAAAAATTCTTGCAAATGTTATAATTATAAGAAAGCTGAGAATCAAATAAAAAAACAGTATGTAGTTTCATCTATTAATGAAGTAATAGAAGCAGTTTAAAGTTGATGCCTGGTGTACCGGACATCAGGTGTGAAGGGGTTAACGTAGCCTGAACGACGAAATATGCCATGCTTAAGTCATTTTAGACCTAACAAAGAGCAAAAATTCCCTCCCTATCTCTCGCTTGTCTCCTTTCATAGTCTGTCAGACCACCCGGATCAATCTTTGACCTCACCCCACACTCTGACATCCGGCAGGGAAGTGCTCTTTTTGAATAGCCTGACGCAGAACTTTGTTGTCAGCAAGATATTTCGACTGCTTTTCACTCAACTCTCGAAGCATTGGATTAGAACCTGAAAACACGCATATTAGGATGGGGAAAGCTAGCAGGAAGAGATTGGTTCATGCCATGTAAAGAATTTTGGCAAGCTGTCCAATTACTAATATAATAGCCCAGATCTGTCTCTCGGTAACTCTCTGACGTCACCAACAGTAAAACTCGCGCCATAGCACTGCGAGACGTTAAACAGCACTATTTCTTATTAGAGAACCTAAATTTCAGTCATTTTAAAATTAAAAGAGTAATTGTCGTTCTAGTAACTTCAAATTTAATAGCTCTAAAAGAGTGAAATAAAATTTGTTATCGATTGATATAAAATTGATCTCGCTACGATCAACAGTTCCCGAGAAATTTTAATTTATATTAATCCTATATTTCAAATTAATTTCCGTTTTCTAATAGAAAGTAGTAAATTACGTCAGTTGTATATCATGCGCGTGATGCAGTTTGGACGCCACGATGCATCTGATTATTTATTACAATCGTGATGATATAATTCGATAATATTTTTTGGCAACGTTAAAATTTACACAAAGACATCTGAAGTACAAGGAAAATTGTTAAACAACGAAAAATACTTCACACGGAATGTTGTTTACCAAGAGGGTTTTTGAATAAAGAAATATTTAAATGATGCGTAAATAAAAAAAATATTTCCTGTCATAAAATATATGTTTATTTTATTTGTTTTCAATCAATGATAAACATTTCTCTCGCATACGCATCTATTTAAACGCGTCAGATTTGAAGGGAAATTCCTCTAATGAAGAGGCAATTTGCACCCGTCATACCATGACGGGTGATTTTCTAGTTATTCAATAAATTATAGCTAAAAACCTTTGCCAATAGTGTCTCAAGAGATTTTCCGAACCGAAAGCATCATATATCTTTTTGCTTGATGAGAATAAATTTACCATAGTTTGCAGAGCTAAGATATCACTATTCAAGGATGTTATTCGGTCGGTCCTAACATTACCTATCTAAGAGAGATTTGAGAAAGATCGAGTCTATATTTTCACAAATTCTCCGAAGAAGGTATCTTGGAACTTGTGTCTTAAGACACGTGTACACTTGCCAACCGAACAGTCGAGAAATTATTTTCATGGCGAATCAAGGAAAGCAAACCCAATTCGAACCATTAATCATCGCTTGTCGGTGACCAATGGAGAGTGGAGGGTCTTTGGAAGCGCTTTGGTTTGCAAATTTGACCTTGCTGGTTCGAAGAAGGTTCGCGGGAAACGGAGAACTCTACTCGAACATTTCCTAGCGTGAACTACGATTCCCTTTATGTTCGCCGAAAAACCGACAGGATTTGATTCGGCCTCGAGCGATTCGCGAATCGCTCACATAGAATCAAAACCCCGTCCTCACCTACAAACCAGAGGTTCTCAAGAGTATACGCGCTTTTTCATAAACTGCTTTTTGAGGACTCGATTCCTGTTTATTTATTTTGACAAAATCTCAAGAAACTTCATTATTAATTCTGTGCTTTCATATAGAACGTCATAAACAATGACGTTCTTCAGCTTCTGCGATTCTGTACTTGAGTATTTTGACACCCAATAGGAGACGAGTTCCCAACTGGTAGGAATGAAAACAATCGTTCCACAGATCTGTCAGTTCTGTGGTCTCTAAAAGAGACATTTATACACGGAATAATTTAATTCTGAAAACTGATTAAATTAGGAAAGGAACAAGATTCATTCAGTTAATTACCCAACTTTTTAGCACAGTAAAATATAGTACAACCTCGAAAATCCGGACTGCTCGGGGGTTTGGAAGGTCCGGATTTCGGAAATTTCCGGATTTTTGATATCTTTCTTAAACCAATAGAGATGTCAAAGTTCTGATGTCACCGTGTAGGTAAGTTACGTCACAATTAAGCGCGCATGTGCAGACATCTTCAGAACAGACTCGAGTCGCAAGGCAACGGCAAATGATTGCTTTGGTAACGCCTCTGACGTTTGCGCATGCGCAACTAATCGAGACGTGTGCTGATCTACACGTTGACGTCAGTTCCAACAACTCCATACAAAAACAAGTTTTAAACAATAAAAATATGAAGAGACATTAAAAAATAATACAAAGACAAAAAATAGTAGTTTAAAATGAATAGAATGACTGGAATTTCCGCATCTTGCCTCAAGCGTTCTAGTTAAAAATTTATTTAGATAATTTTTTTCTCGTCATGAGTTGAAAAAAATCGTCCGGTTTTCGGAGGTTTCCGGATTTTAGAAGTCCGGATTTATTTATGTAAAGAAAAGCACACTACAGAGAAAACTCCATTTACAGAGTGCTGACAAACACACAAAGAACAAAAGTCACAAAGAGTAAATAAAAAAATATATATGCCTTAGAAAGCAAAAATTAGACCACAGAGAATACATAAAATCATAAAACTTATGCAAACGTATATGTAATTAAAAACGAAAACACATAATCACAAAACTTTAAGACACACTATGACACCAAAAGCCGTATTTTTTAAAAAAATTTAAAGTTTAATTCCAAAAGGCACACACTTGAGATTAAAAAAAAAAAAAAAATGCAACTCTTAAGATAAAAATAAATCAAACACGGCGCCTGGTCAATAAACAAAACTGGTCGAATACATAAGAAAACGGAAAATCAAATAGCATAAAAATCTAAAATGTTGTAGAAAGGCAAAATAAAACATATCGTGTATTTAAAAGATGCAAACATTTCGACTTAAAAGCACCGAGAGACATATATTAATGTTAAGTTCATAAGAGAACGTGTTAAAAATTTTATAAAAGTTATATAACGAGAACCTGTTAATATAATTAAATTTTGAATATAAATTTGGAAAGGAACTCTGGTTTCTTAAAAATGTGGCGGGCACAGCGAAATCTGTTGAGCTCATTATATCATTACAATCAATTGAACCATTAATAACTTTGTAAAAGAAAAGAACGAAAGAAACATCTCGTCTGGAGGATAAACTAGGCATATTAAAAATATTATGTAGGAGTGAAGAAGATATATCATATTTAGGTAGTCGGACTGTATTGACTTTTTTTCCCATGGAGCGAGTTCACTCGACAGACAAGCGTATATGTGGGAAAATGTCATTGAGCATGCCATATGATATAACACTAGCTTTATCAAGCTGTGCTTTGACGTCACTTCCTGTTTCATTTCACAAGATGCTCAGAGGGTTGAAAAATTAAATCTTTGTGGCACATTTGACGCGCATCAGGTTAATATTAATTGACTATTTAAACTGTAATATTCGTAAGGAATAAAAATATATATTTGTAGAATTATTAAAACATTTAAAGCAAGAAATTAATTAGATAAAAAAATCGCTTGGTCATAAAAGAAATTAATTTTAAAATATCGTTTGGCTGAAAATATCGTTTGGTATAATTCTTTTCTAAAGATTATAAAAATAGTATGGCAACGATATATTTGTCTTTTTGTTAACGTTGCCTAGCAACGGAAAAGAATAAGAAATTGAACTTGTAATTCGAGTCAGTAAATATAACGTTCGTGATGTAAGTGTGTGTGTTTGTTTTACATGTTTGTGCTGTGGGAGACGTCCAATAAATATATTATTTTTGATAAAGAAGGCTCTACGATTCTTCATATTATGCTGAAATACATCACAATACATATGTTTAAAATACTAAACTTTTTGTTAAATATTTATGTATATTTCCGAGTTTTAAAAAAAATGGAAAATCCGTCAATATATCAAGCTGCACGCATTGATTCATAAATTTCAGCTTCCTGGAAGTTTTATAAAATTAAAAGTTTATACTTTTTATTAACACTAATTTCTACATATCGCGGTTTTCTATATTATTGAATGACTTTTTCGTCTCAAGCTTAAATTTATTATTTGCTTATAATTTACTTTTGAGGATAAAATGAAAGCAGAAAATATCGATGACAATCTCTTATTTACAAACAGACTAAAAGCCATTGTCTCGAATCTTAAACAATTGAAAAATCGGATTTTCGTTCGACTCTTGAGTTTTGAAACGAAAATCGGAGAAAAGCAAAACAAAACTACAAAAGAACATTTTTGTATTTTCTTTCCAGTTCGACGGTATTTAAGGCAGAAGGAATTATTTTTCGTTGCATTTCCTCCTCTCATAACGCAGCGGGAAGTGCTGTCATGTTCAATAGGAGGCCCTGCCGGATAAATTCTTCGTTCATTAATAATCTGCTTCATGAAGGGCAGAGATGTCAAAGGGAAAAGTTTAAAAATAGCCGCAATCGAGGAAGATGACTCGACTTTTCCGAATGAGGTTTCCATAGCATCCATATTTACTCTTATTTATTCTTCGTGGCAAATCCTTTATGTGGATGAAACAATTTCTTTTCATCTCATTTATGGCTTCTCAGGTGGAACTAGGACTGAATTGAAAGTGATCGTGTTGTTAGTTGTGTTTCAGCATGTGTGGCTTCCAGTAATTTTTTTTAACTTAGTCAAATAATGAAAGAGAGGCTCCATTTTTATTTTTCTATACAAAGCATGCACAGAGAAAGTACCGTTCTCGTTAATAAAATGAAAGTGTAATACTGAATAGAATTTGATAGATGGATTCTATATAGAATTTGATAGATGGATTCTATATAGAATTTGATTCATGGATTCTATACAGAATTTGATAGACGGATTCTATATAGAATTTGATAGACGGATTCTATATAGAATTCGATAGACGGATTCTATATAGATTTTGATAGACGGATTCTATACAGATTTTGATAGATGGATTCTATACAGAATTTGAAAGATGATTTTCATATAGAATTTGATAGATGGATTCTATATAGAATTTGATAGATGAATTCTATATAGAATTTGATAGACGGATTCTATATAGAATTGGATAAACGGATTTTATATAGAATTTGATCGATGGATTCTATATAAAATTTGATGGATGGATTCTATATAGAATTTGATAGATGAATTCTATATAGAATTTAATAGACGGATTCTATATAGAATTGGATAAACGGATTCTATATAAAATTTGATGGATGGATTCTGTATAGAATTTGATAGATGGATTCTATATAAAATTTGATGGATGGATTCTATATAGAATTTGATGGACAGATTCGATATAGACTTTGATGTACGGATTCTATATAGAATTTAATGGACAGATTCCATATAGAATTTGATAGACGGATTTTATATAGAATTTGATACTTGGAGGCATGGTTAGATTTATATGGATTTTACAGATAAATTGTATAATTCAGTTACTTCATAGAATGCCTAGTTATTCCATGAAATAAATTATCAGTGTGTGTAATAAATTCACAATTCCACATTTTAACTAGTTATTCTAAGAAACTAGTTATTCCATAAACTAACTTATGATAGAATGTTAAAGAGTAACATGAACAATTTAACTGATTTGTATAGCATACAAAAGTTGTAATCTCTATATATTAAATTCCGCAAATTATCGTTCATTGAAAATATTACGTCTGAAATACTTTCCATATTCTCAAATGAAACGTAAAAGTTAATATCATTATTAATACATAGCACTTTAAAGTGAGTTGAAAATGGTCAGCTCTTTCTGACCAGTGGTCCTCACTTCACAGTCTTTCCACTTCGAAACTTTAAATAAAATCACCCTATATATATCTGAATATAACAATTAATGCTGAAATGCAGGATGAGTCATGTCGGTTATTTTACACTTTAGAGGGGTGTAGATCGTCGTTCAATGAAATAATCAGCTAAATCGTTGAATGCAAGTGATTTTCACGCTTTAACTGATTTGATCAGTTATTTCAAGAAATAACGGATTTCATATTTTAACCATAGCATAAACATGTGAAAAATTTCCCTCCTCTCCAGAACAGAGTTTTTATCCAGTCCACTTAGATTTTCTCAACAGTTTTGGAGTTCTCGTCTGCTTCGACCCTTTAGAAAGCTGCATCAACAAATCCCATCAAAGCTGGAATCCCACCTTTTCGCTTTGCTTTTACTTCTGTCAGAAGGCTGATCTTTCGCTTTCCCCCTACTGTCCTAACGCCACGAGAAAAACCCCAGACACCAGACATGCCTGTGGCGGTTGTTATGGAAACGGGAATATTCCACTGCATTTTGGGGGTGAAGGAAAGGGTTTTATTTCATTTGGCGTAGGTACAACCGGCGGAAGCTTCATTTCGCTTTGTACTTCGTTCGGAAACGAATTCCTCGCAACGGAAGTGCGCTTAGGTTGCCAAATGTTGCGGTTGATTTTATATCTGTATCCCTCCTTTCTTCTACTCGTCTATTTGAGGAAACCCTCCTCTGGTTTTTCTCCTGGCGGTAGGACAGTACGGTGTTCGTAGATGGATCTCGGAACTACAGTCGGACCTCTATTTAACGAAGTCGCTAAATCCCGAAAAAAAGTTCGTTATATGGAAAATTCGTTAAATAGAGATTCACCTTTTAAAATACTTTAAACTACACTAAACAGATTTTAAATTCATAAGCACTAAATATTATTTAAAAAGTAATTAATCACACCTTTATCTTGTAAATTAATATCTATTTGTTTTATATATTTTACACATCAAAAAGAAATCTGCAAGGAAAACAAGAATAAAACAAAGCATTGTCCAGAAATACACTGTATTTTCAATTAAAAAAATAATTTTATATTAAAATTAATGAATTTTAGTATTTCATCATACGAAGGTTTGTTGATTTCTGCATCATGATCATTTCCATCTTCATCATCTTCGTCTTCATCGCAATTCATTGCTGTATTCTTTTTATTTTTTACACTGTCCACTTCAAAACTGCCTCATCCACATCTTCGTAGACACATGCTTTTAAACTTTTTGAACAAGAATTCGATGACTCATAATTTTGTATCTTATCACGATTTTTTTGTTATGGTTGATAAGCTGTATGGAGGAATACCAAATTTTAAAGCAATATCCTTTTTTTTTCACGCCTTTATCCACCTCATGAAGAATTAAATTGTTTTCTTTGATGCTCAAGCACTTTCGCTTTGACATTTTCCAGCTTCAAGGTCATTGATCACCAAAAAATGTGTTAAAAGAAAGAATAAGTTTGAAATATTTAGAAATATTTTGAGAAATAGGGAGAAAAAAATATTGGATCACAAGAAAAAGTTCGTTAAATAGAGAATGCACTTCGCTATTTGGAGGTTATTTTGCGAAGAAATTCGAAAATGTTCTTGGTTCCAAGAAAAAGTTCGCAAAATAGAGAAATTCGCAAAATAGAGGTTCGTTAAATAGAGGTCCGACTGTAATTTTAATGGACGCATTAGATATATAAAAATTTCCGGTTCAAAGTGATTGCCAGAATCAACTAAAACTCAGATGAGCTAATTCTCGACTCTTCTTCTTTGACTGAGAAATCATTTTGCATGCATACAACGCCAAATGGACATACATGTCCATTCTCCCACACATGAAATGGAAGTCACATGTTAGTTTCCCATTATTCCAGCATATGCGATGACCATTGATTTCATTTGAAAAAGGGGTTTTGGGGATTTTCAGCTACAAAGGCTGTTATCCCCTATTCATTCCAAAGTTCTTTTCAATCCGTAATCAAAAAAGAAAGAAAAATTGCCCTCAAAAGATGGTATAGAACTATTACCGATCTGATTCGGTCAAGACAAAAAAAAAAAAAATGGCGTAGTCCTAGATGGGCTTCCAAATTGCGATGACCATTGACAAACCACAGCGACAGACTTTTGAGCGAGTAGGAATTCGTCCGGATGAGCCCGTTTTTTCACATAGACAGCTTTATGTTGCGTTATCAAGATGCCGTTATGTTAAAGTTCGAATGAAAAATTGCACGCGACAAGGAGTATTGTTAAGCGACGATAGATATTTCACAAAGAATATTGTTTACTAGCTGTATGGCCCGGCGTTGCACGGGCAATTTTGAATAATGGGATGTTCCTGGGCGGAGAGAAGTGAGATCACGTAAGGTCTCAGGATCCATATTTTTACATATGCCCGCTTCCGTTTTTTTCAACAAATATTGTCAGTTACATTCCCCAACAAACGTTAACATTCTTTCAAATCTAACCTTTTTATTACTTTATTTTTATATGCCAGCCTTCGGTTTATTTTTTCTACAAATATTGTCACTAACTGTCCCCCCAAAACGTAAATCTCCTTTGAATCCTATATTGTTCAATGAAAGTTTTTAAATTCAGTCTTTCAATCACCTTATAGCTAATAACCCAGCGTTTCTCGGGATCCACATTCTTTTAATATGCCCGCCTCTGTTTTTTTTCCTACAAATATTGTCACTAAGTGTCCCCAACAAAGTTAATCTGTTTTGAATCCTCTCTTGTTGGATATAGAGTTTCAATTCTAGCCTTTTTACTACCTTAAAACAGTATTTACATCTAAAGTGTACTACAAATTATAATTTTTTTTTATTTCTGAAGTACTCTTTCAAAGTGCTTGAGATTTTCTACAACAATTTTTGTTGGTAAATCTGTAACAATCAGATCTGAGGTATTATTGGCAGGATAACTGCCCGTCTAGTCGGGCACATCTTCTAGCACAACTTATAGTAAGAGTTTCTGCTGTATTTCCGATCAAAGGAGCTTGCGTCGTTTAAATGCAAAAAGCAGTTTATTATTTTCTTGGCATATTATTAAAAATTAATTAATAATTGAAGAGCTGAGTGGATGAACAATTAAGTTAATTCGAGAAAACGAACTTTAAAGTTCAGATGTTACATATTGTTTTTCCATTCAATGTTTACTGTTCCGGTACTTTAGCGACGAAAAAGCATTCAAATTTTTTTATGTTTATTGACATGCCCATAGCTGTTTTAATCATAGAGAAATTGAATAATCTTTTGCACTTAACATGTTCTTCCATTCAAAAGTCAAAAGACCTTTTTACTTAGTCATGGAAAAACATGTTAAGTGGATGTTTTCTTTCTGCATCAAATTAGTTCTGAAATTACTAGGGGTAGATTAAATACATACGCACAATAATGAATTGGCAAAATTGTATAACTATAAAACTCTATATATTTTCATCACAAACTGTACATGAATAGTCAAACAAATTGGATGTTGAAATAGCACACACACACACACAAAGATCACAAAATAACATGAAAGTTTTGGAAATAATAAAAATAAACCTCAAAACAATTGAAGACTGTAAATGGCTTTGCTTTCTCCTTTTAAATTAATGATTTATTAAAAGAAATGTAATTTTTTAAGAAAAGGAAACTTTTGTTCGAAGTTTTTAATCTTTTCTGCAATTTACTTCGCTCCATTATCAGTTGCCCATAATAGGCGTAATAATGACCAGCAAAATTGTGTGAATATAAAACTGTACACATTATTTTCAGCACGTTGAACAAGAAAGAGTAAGCAAATTGGATGTTGGAACAGCATTAAAAGGCTACAAAATGATATGTAAGTTTTGAAGTAATTGAGCAGTATTCTTATCCGTGAGAGTCTGAAGTTTCAAATGATCAGAACTTTCATTATCAGAAATATTACAGTAGCAAGCAAGTTTCTTAGGTTTATAATACTACTAGCTGTTTTGCCCGGCGTTGCACGGGACTAAAATACTTTCATGACTAATATTTCTGATGTAAAAAACTACTTTTGTATAGAAAATTACAATACTCAAAATTCTTTTATCGCCTGAAATGTTTTTTAATTAAAATGAGAATATCAGTTGAACCAGACGATTTGTAAAAACCGTCGATAGCTAATTTTCTCCATAAATTATTAGTATTTATTGCATAGTACTTCAAATTTTGTTCATAAATCTTGCAGTATAAGAAAGATTTTAACGCATGTTTTGGGACAATTACATGGTAAATTTTTCATTGAGAAAAAGCGTTAGAATAAATATGAATAAAAAAATAATAAAATTCGTCTTCATCCAAAATTCTTCTAATGTGATCTTGCTTAATTTCCAATTAACTGAAATTTTAATTAGATTTTAGGCTTTTAAAAGTTTACGATTGACTCTCTTCTTATGTAAAACATATTTATAAAAATAAGCAAAAATTTCAGAAATAAAAGTAAATTAGTTCAAAGTCTAACCGTTGCCAAGCAACGAAGTAGCTGTAAATTTGCGTTATTTCAAAATCGTCTGAGCGTAATTAACAATTATTGTACATTAAAAAAATTAATAAAAATTGAAAGAAAAATGTCACAGATATGAAAGTGGTATCAAGGAAAAGGTAAAATTTTGAACTTTAAGATGGTATGAAAATATTTTTTATCGGACAATTTGCTCCGAAGTTGCGGCGGAAAAACGCTTTCGGTTAATTTCTAATTAATTGCCTGTTTAATTAACTTTTGGACTTTGAAACGTTCATAAGTGTCTTCCCCTTGTCTTAAATAATAAGTGTACAAAATTTGGTTGAAAACCGTCCATTGGTTTAGGAGGAGATGTGGAACATAGCCACATACATAACCACAAACCCACATACCCACAATGACTTTTATTTATATTAAGATGAGATGAGATTCTTATAATCGTGGATATTATATCCGTCTACTCTATGTATTTGACGATTCTCTTCAAATTCAGATGAAAAAATAGAGTTGGATTCGAAGGGTTCGAATAAAATCATCACAATTTGCCGCCATTTCTTAAGCATAAAAAAATATGAAAAGAATAAAATAGAACGTGTTGAGAGCTTATATATTTCCTTCTCTCAGAAACGTAGTTACGTAAATTTTTATCTCATTTTTTCATAATAATATTCATCCATTATTGTAATATTAATATATCCGTTGCCGAAGATCTTCACCTCAACTCTTCGGTAATCACAAACATTATCATCATATCTTTGCTGTTCCATCTAACTTGGTTTGTTTCATGTTTGTGAGAACGAAATTTTTATTCATTTTTCATTCGCTTACTAATGTGTTTTGAAATTTTGTACAGTTGTGTGTTCTTGATGACAATACGTTATTTTATAAGCTTTTATTCAACTTGAGTGTCGTGTCCTCAAATTTTGAGATCGATTTCTTACTTCCAATCGACCTATAGCTTTGAAATTTAGCACAGTGGTGTGTTTCCGGTGACAATATAATATTATGCAAAAAAATTTGCAAACTATACCTATTTTAAACCTAACAAAATGATATTAAAATTTTAGCCCTATATTTGGGTGATAAAATTTGGAAGGTGGTAATCTCACGTTACGTAGGGTTGTAACAACACCACGAAGCTAACAGAGAATACGCTATACTTCCGGCGCTGAAACCGATGAATGACGTCATAGCTTGTGTTTCTAAGCGTCTTGGGTTTACTTTCTATTAGAATTCGCCAACAATCAGATTTTTTTTTTACTTCGTGTGCGCCAAACATTTCACACTCAAAGCAAAAAGAGAAAGTTGTGTAGATCGATTCTCTTGTTTTTCTGTTACATTGTTGATAATAATTGTAAGTTTTCACGTAATATATTACGGATTTATATTTTATAAATTTAATGTCATTAAATTATTTTAAAAATGTAGTTGTACATATGTATATAATAATTTTAATAAGTGTTTTATATTGGGGAATTCAATAATTGAATTTGGTTTACTAAGCCTAACATGGCGTGAGTATTCGTGTCTGTCGCCACTAAAAAGTAAACAATGAAATAAATAAAAAAAAATTAAAGTATAGGCTTTTATTCATGCGAAAAAATGAATGCAAAAGTAGAAAATAATTTTTCTGATTACAATAAAATGCATGGGTGCCTTTACCTTCTAGGAATATTCCATTTGTTTAAGGAAATATACCCAAAATATAATGTGCTATATAAGGCTCCCTCGCTTTTATTCGAACCATGCATATACAGTTTATCTGTGAAGTGAATGGCCGGCTTTAAGCTTTCGAAGTGGAATTTTTCCGGATTTCTGCAAATTCAGCAACTTTCGGAGGGTCTGGCAAAGCGAGGAGTCGTGCGATTCATTAGTCGAATTAGAAGTACTTTTATCTTTGAAATATCTTTTATTTTGTCTTAAAAGTTCGTTTATTTTTAAAAATTAAGCAGCGTTAAAAGGGATTTGCTTTAAAGGCGCGGATAAATTGAATTTATCACATACATGTAACATCAGTCTTTAAATGTCAAGCGTAATCCATTTTCGTCAGGGAAAAGACAGTAGTTGGTTCAATCCTCTTTTATTCAATCATTGAAGATATTAGGCTATTTTTCATAAGTAAAAGAATCTTTTTATACATAGCTCCATGACCAGGATTAGAGAGGTTACGGCCGAGCGGAGCGCTGTTGTTGCCAGCTTACATGCTTCAATCAAAAAGGGCAGTTAACAATGCGCCGAGAGGTTATATATGGAAAAAAGGGGATTTTCCCGGGAGACTCATGACTCGAAATGAAAGTCGTAGTGCGCTTATTACGATGGAAGTAGGAGTAATTAAAATGAGGTGTCGTTAAAAATGACTTAAGAAAGTTAAAAACTTAAACCATCACATACATATATAGAGAGACAATACATTTCGAAGCTAAAAAAAGCTGATGAAAATCTAGTAAAGGAAAATATTTGGGAAATTCACCTTAAACCATATTATTTTGGTCTTTCTCGCAAATGAATTTAAGATTTAAAAATATTGTAAAGTATATATTATCGCTTGATATTTGTGAATTTTTAGCAAAAAAATGTCTACTTAGCAGTCGTCTATTCTGTAGGAATTTATTGCTTACGCGTGTAATCGCCGTATAAAAGGGATAACAAAAAAAGATATAACACGAACACGCCACGATTTCATTCTAACATGGTTCCGGAACGAGAGAAGTTCCTGAACGCCGCGGAATGTCATAACGTTTCCGTTAAAAAGAAGAGTAAGACCGTAAGAGTAAACAAAATTGGTGAAAAATTTGGAGTAAATGCTATCTGGAACAGGCCAAAGTAATTTAAGGCACGAGAGAACAGGCGAAAACGAAGACATTTTACTGTAAGCAGCGGGAAGAACTAATAAAATAGACTTAGCCAGACAGTTCTGAGCTCTATTTCCTAAATGAATTATTATTCCTATTAGCTCTATTTCCTAAATGAATTATTATTCCTATTAGCTCTATTTCCTAAATGAA
>BGPR01030339.1:0-18727 GCA_013235015.1 Araneus ventricosus
ATGGCAGCAATCTCCAGTGTTATAATTAACATGAAGATGCACAATTCCTCTCCAGAATATTAACGAGTGTCCCTATCCATCGAATTATCGTCCAGATCTCGAATAAACCCAGCGATACTTTTCCCCGCCATCCATTTGGCGAATTCCAGAAACGCATCTTGTGGCAGAGCGATAAACCCTATTTTTCTGAGAGAATGGTCGCTGGAGAGGGTTCGTCTAGGTGTGGTCGCTGGAAGCTATCTCCCTTTCCTATTCATCCGTGTCCCACGGAAGCTCGGAATCCCATTCATCATTTGGACCTAATTTGGCAGAAGCCCGCGTGTCATGCTGCAGTAGTTAGCCTTTCCTGTCACAGCGGACCTTTATCGAATGGCAGAAACATTCCACGATGGATATCACATCGAGATACGAGTTTGATAGGGGTGTGCTTATTGTACTTCGATTCGAATCTAATTCTTATTGCGAAAGGTTAGAATAGGAGATCTAAAGAGGACATGTTGTTTGGTGGTTGGGATCTGGATATTATTGTCATATGTATAGGATAATGGGAGTTATGAATCGACGAATATATTTGTTATTACAAGGTTTCTTAAACTTGTTTTTATTTACTCAAGACCTATTTTCTGGGGAAATAGATTTTTTTCTATTTTATTACCGTTGGAAACGTTTTGCTGTGATAGCTAAGTTGGAAAAAGAAAGAATTAATTCATTCCAACTAGAAGAAGATTCGATTAAAAATAGATATTCAACAGATTTTAAGTGAAAATTATCTTCTTTTCTTGTATCCGAACTAGTCTTGTTTTTGTATGCGAGAGAGTTAATACGGCTACGTGAAAGTTGATAATCGATATCATTCACTTTAAGAAAGCTAATAAAGAGATTCGTTAATATTTCTTTAATTTTTCTTATTGATTTGCACTTTATTTCCGACTCACTATATCGTCCAATACTACCAAGTTGCAATAACTTTTCTATGGTTGATTCACCTTTTTGGAATGGTAAGCAATATTTTATAATTCTTTCCACATTTTCTGGAATACGGATCTTACGTAGACTAACAGGTGGATTTGTTTTCAATTATGAACCTTCTGAACGAAAATTAACCCAACATAAGATTGTTTTATGCGGGCGGCAGTATGGCAACGAAACTCATGCTTATAGATTCACCACTCCTCATAAAACATTCGTAAGCAAAAGCATGATGTTCTAAAGTCCACGACTGCCAAAATGCTGATGCTATAAACAATGGAACAAATGTTCTAATTCGAATACTTGTCCCTCTGTCCAAGACCGAGCACACGCCGTTTCATAAACATTCGGTTTATCTTCCTCACTCTGTATAACAGTGATGGCGAATTTTTTGGAGAAGTGTGTCATATATATATATACATATTTTAATACTAGTTTTAGTACGTTTCATAAACATTCGGTTTATCTTCCTCACCCTGTATAACAGTGATAGCGAACTTTTTTGAGAAGTGCGTTATATATATATACATATTTTAATACTAGTTTTAGTACGTTTCATAAACATTCGGTTTATCTTCCTCACCCTGTATAACAGTGATGGCGAACTTTTTGGAGAAGTGGGTCATATTTTGTTTATTTTTTTAATACTAGTTTTAATACGTTATAAACATTCGGTTTATCTTCCTCACCCTGTATAACAGTATGGCGAACTTTTTTGAGAAGTGGGTCATATTTTGCTTAGTTTTTTAAATACTAGTTTTAGTACGTTCCAGTGGAACAGACCATAGAACCATAGTAGATTTCATGTTGTTTGTAGATAACACATTCCTTTCAAATTGTAAAATCTTTCAGTAAACCTCATCTAGTTGTAATGTTTTGTATATCTTTCTCACGAATTTCGGCCATAATTCTTCAGAACCATAGATACAGAATGATGTCGCCCTAAATAAACACTTTCCATCACCTACAATAGGTATTTTACAATATTTTTGACACGCCATTTTGATGGAACTGTTGGGATCTATATATTTAAAATAATATGTTAAAACCTTCAGGCAGTTCCAGCCCCAACTACTCGACGGATTTCGATAATTTTTAATTCATATTGAAGCTTATGACGTCTAGATTTGCAATGAAGGATCGCCTGCCCCACGCCTCCCTCCATTTATGAACGAAATCGAAAAAACACTTCTCTGTACATTGTCTATGGGTAAACCTTGTAGAAACCCCCAAACCCCAACTACCAGACCAATTTCGACAATTTTTATTTCATATGAAAGCTTATGACGTCTAGATATGTCATCAAGTGTCGCCTGCCCCCACCCTCCATTTTGAAATGAAAACGAAAAAAATTTAGAGAATGCTAGACATCATAACCTTTCATATGAAGATATCGAAATCTGTCGACTGGTTGAGGCTGTCGGATTCGGTGAGGGCTTTTACCACATTATTTTAAATACATAGATTGTTGTTTTAATTTTCTTTTCCTCTTCCTGTGTTTCATCTTTAGGCTGAGAGGGTTTTGTATAATCCGTAAACCTTATATGGTCGGTTCCCTCCCGGTGGATTAATTATTATTATAATAATAAACTTTCCAAAGTAAGGGAGATTAAATGCAGGTAAAGAAGAGAATGGAAATTCATTGAAAGGGATAGAAAGAGAACATACAAAACTGATTACTTATGGGAATTGATTTGGTTAGAGAACACATTCATGGAAAATATATTTATGACTGTTTACGCATTCACTGAGAAATTTATACGGAAGCGTCTAGGACACAGTCTAGATCAATTTGTTTTTTTTCTAATAATAAGTAGATTCGTTCAGTAAAAAAATGAAAAGAAACATCTCCGGTTTCATTTCAGTTTATTCTCTGAAAAGTTTCGAATATATATTTTTAAACCATCAATATTTTCTTATCTTAGAAAACAAGAAATGTTAGTTTAGCCCCTTTTATCGTTAAAGATAGAAAGTGGGAAGTTCTATTGTTTTAATAATATTAATAATTATTAAGCGTGCACAATTACCTACTGTATCTGCGGATTACCCGACTGGTTCTGTTAAGTGCGTAATCATTTGCAAATTAGGGATTTTTCACTTTACCTTGGTAATTGCTTCTAAAAGTAGCTCATTCTCCTCTTTCTAAAGCTTAAATCGCTGCTATTTTCTTTTTAGCGTTTAATTTACAGTTTACTGAATATTATCTGAAATTACTCGTAACTTATGGAGTAAAAATATATCTTTTTTTCTAGTAGCACCTACTATTATTAAATTGCGTGTTTGAATATTAATTTAAGCATATGAATACGTTGTGTGGTTCGATTTAATATATTATTTCTCCTTTAATGAGTGCCTAGTAAGAAATGTGCAGATTATAAAGCAATTTGCAGATGTATAAGAAATATACATATGTAATAAGAAACATATATATGTAATAAGAAACATATATGTAATAAGAAACACATATATGTAATAAGAAACATATATGCAATAAGAAATGTACAGATTATAAAGCAATTTGCAGATGCATAAGAAACATACATATGTAATTAGAAACATATATATGTAATAAGAAATGTCCAGATTATAAAGCAATTTGCAGATGTATAAGAAACATGCATATGTAATAAGAAACATATATATGTAATAAGAAATGTCCAGATTATAAAGCAATTTGCAGATGTATAAGAAACATATATACGTAATAAGAAACAATTTTCCTCACTTTAACGAATCGATCCAGTTAATCTGCAGATTGCCTAAATAATCTGCACATCACCTGATTCCTGCACTTTAGGAGTAATATCACCAATGGAATCTAATATTTAATCAATTTTAGAAACGTTTTATAGTGAGATTTTATTAGCGAATATGAATTGATGTAGTGCTAACTTAAGAATTTCTCGTGGTTTATAAATGTCGAAATATTTAGTTTGAACCTACTTTTTCTGCTTTTCAAATTTTATGAAGCTAATAAGTAATAGCTTAAAAATAAGTTTACAGTTTTGTAAGCAAATTATCTTTGTGATAATAATATCTATTTATGTTTCAAGAGGTTCTTTGCAGAAGTGAATATATTTTTACCCAAGTCCACTTATTGGGAACGGTCATAAATTTCTATCAATAAAGTAGTTTGCGTTTACAAGAAAACGCCGTTTTTAAATTTTTGTTGGTTTTACGTTGTTAATTGCTCTTAATGGTATATTTTATCAAAGGAAAAATATATGAACCAAAACAAAAAGACAGGTTAAGAGCAGATATAATTTATTATAGCATTTTAAAAAGGAAGCTTCTGTTTTTCAATTAATATCCATCGGTAAATTTTCATACCTCTAAATAACTTCGTTCCCAGTAAACCACAAAAATAATTAAAGAAAAAGTCTTTAAAAAAACGTGGCAACGATTTAAAAGCGCCTTGCGTGACTAATGAAAAGTTAAATTTATTGGAAAAATGCTTTAGTTTAGTTTTTCTCGTGTGTAAAAACAGTAAAATTACTCATCTGATTTGAAACGAGGTATTTCTACTTAATGAACTAAAAACCAAATTTGGTGAGGCTAACCTCGGAAAAAAAAGAAAGGAAAGCAAGCACGTAAATAAGAAACGAACGACACATAAAAATAAATCAGAAAATAATACTAAAAAAATCCGTGATTAATGGTGGAACATAATGTCTTGTAACGATATGCTAATTGTATCAGTCCAACAACTGGTGGAGCATCTAGAAAAAGCTTTATTGGTATCGCAAGCCGATAACTCAGGTTGGGGGAGAGGACCGACTTATTAGAAAGTTCCATTCCGCGCATTGACTCACGGGAATGGTCTTAATGATGGCGGGGGCCCCGCAAATAGCGAAGGGAGGGGGTCCCTAATGGGCCCATTTTCGAAACACGGGGTGTGACTTGTCCATCAAGCAAGCGCCCCGATACAGATCTAAAAATATGCGCGTTTTAGTTAGGGTGGGAATTAGACAGCGTTGGACGTATTTTGATAACGCAGATTATAGTCATTGGAAGATTATTAACTTGCATCGATTTCTTGCGCGTTATATCATTTGACCTCGTTTGGGAAGACCGCGGCAAGAGCGGTGGTTATCACGGAGGGTAAAACAAACATTAGAAAGTGTCGTGGTTTTTTTTTCCAACTATGTTTGGAATCTTCATGTGTTCAATAACGCTGTTTAAGTATTTAGCGTAATTACGATGTTATGGACAGATTAGGGCTGGCGTGTTGTAGCGGAGTTGTGTGGTTAAGGGAACACATTAACTTCTGAACAATTTTTTTTATTTGTAGTATTATTGCAAATGTTTTCATGCTATTAAAACTTAACAATGATATAAAGTCATCTTAAAGAGAAAAATTCATTTTGATCTGCTTATTAAATTGAAATTGAAATTTTTAAAGAAAATTCAATTTTTTCAATTCCTTACCACTTTTTCAAATACGAATATGTTTTGCTTCAAATTTTATTTGCAGATTCACTAAAATATATTACATAAAATAGTGCATGGATTTTAAGGTGAATTTAATATTCGCTTAAATATTGATTTTTTACTGTTTTATGTGGTGAAAAATGAGGAAATTTAGCATTACCCCAATTTATATCTTGTATATAAAACACTAAGCAACTGAATGCTTATTGCATGCAAAGTTTTATCATATGTATAACGATAAATAAGTTCAAAAAATTTGAAAGCTCTATCTAAAACAGGAAAAAAAACCCCTTAGCATTTTGAAAACATGAAAATGAAGAAAAGTCCGTCATGGAGAAAAAGCCAGTTGAAGTTGTCATTTGCGCGTGTTTAGCATTGATCATCGTAAATAAAAAAACTAAATAACTTCTATAATATTAAAGGTGCAAATTTAAAATTTTGATACATTAAAAGATAAGATCAACAAAATCAGCCAATAAAAGAGAAATTGATACATTGGCCATTTTCTGCGTAATGTGTCCCCTTAAAGTTTTGTCAGTTGTTGTAGTTCAAGGGGAAAAGACCTTTTCTGTTCGTTAAACTTTGTTCCGTGTATAAAAAGAGGTGAAACCGAGTTCCAATTTTAGACTCTTTTATTTAACTCGACTTGTTTCAAGTTTGTAAATATGGAGTTTTGTAATGGATAATTCACTCGCTTCTTGATGTACTAGAATTCCGAAATTTCATGCATTTGGGTGTTGTTGATAACAGTACAATACTTTAACTGATAATTAAGGTCTAAAATATTAAACAAATTAAATTTTGATTCAATGCGAGAGACACCATCTGGTATCACCATTTTTTTCTTAAATTTGCTAATATTCCATAATATTTATAATAATGAATTATGAATACATTCAGAGCAAAAAAGTATAAAATATTAAAGGTAAAAAGGTCTCTAAACATTCATGAAATTTAAAATATGTCCTACATTTGAATAAAATTCTGATTTGTTTCGACTATTTCTATCGGCACCTCACGCTTCTACGGTTTTGCTTTCTCATCCTTATTTTTGATAAAAATAACTGTTTTCTACTTTTTTAGCACACTAATAAAAGCTTGTTTTTTGAAAGATTTTTAGTATTCGAAATGAAACTAATTGATAACTTCCATGTAATTTAGATTTTTTTTTAATTAATTCAGTTTTAATTTTTTTTCTCGTTAACACTTTTGGTCCAAAATTTGATACAGAACTACAATTAGAGTTCTTTGACCTCGATGCGTGTTTGAGTAATGGTTGCCACATGCGAAACGGACCAACAGTCGTAATTCCTAAAATCGTTTTTTCTCTCTCCAAATTTGAAACTTCAACATTCATCAAAATATCCCGATCGAATTATTTTGACGAATACAAAACTTTATATTCGTATACGTGTGAAACGGACCAACAGTCGTAATTCCTAAAATCGTTTTTTTCCCTCTCCACATTCGAAAAGGTTTAAAACTTCAACATTCATCAAAATATCCCGATCGAATTATTTTAACGAATACAAAACTTTATATTCGTATACGAGAGCACAAAAAGTGAAAAGCATTTTTTAAAATGAAGAATGAGTTATTTCTTATAGATCCTTTCACAAAAAATGTCTGAATTCACCTTCTTCAGAAAGCTGGTATTGAAACAGAAGCAACTTCGCTCCAGATGAAAGATTATTTTTATCTATTTAATTTACAACCGTCTTTTGTGGTCACTGCGAGCCAAGCCTTTTAAAGAAAGAGTTACAGTAGGGCGGCAATATTTCACTGAATTATGGGCTGGCATTTGGATTTTTTCCACCTTTTCCTTAGAAAATAGCTTGTATATCTTGGCCATGTTCCAGCCTTAAAAAACGTAAATGTACTTCTTTAAATTGTAGAATGCGTACAATTGAAGCACGTATGGGGAAAATTTCGAGTCAACCTCATTTGTTGGGTAAACGGAGTCTCCGCTGAGTAATCTACTTGCCAGGGATGAACTTAACGTAGAATATGCAAATTTTATTAATGGCTTATTCTGGAAAATTCGACATCGAAAGTTCTTTTCCTAGGAGTAAACAAAAAAAATTATTCTAAATTATTCCAGCTATTAAACTTCCATTTATGAAAGAACTAAGTTTTAAAAGTAAACGATTAAATATCCAGTTTTGAGGATCTGAACAAATGAAGATCTGAAAATTTTCAGCAACAACTTCCGATTTTTTGTCTTATTTTCGGAATCAGAAGGTCATAGTTAAACGGAGATTTATCAGAACCTTTCAAAGCAACTAACATTTAGCTATATATTTACGTCAATACCAAGGGATTGTTTTATTGCTGTTTGACGTAAAGATATTACAACAGGGATATCTTCTTTCGTTAAAAATCTCTCTTTTCAAACACTGAATTCAGATTTTGCATACAATTGTTTTAAAATACCCGTTTTAGTACCAAGTTTATAAAAGCCATCCTCTGTTTTACTAAGAACCACAGCTGAAATCGAGCGGGCATCAGTTTTTGCTCTGTCTGTCTACTTCGGGTACTTTAATTCTCACAGTGACACACCTTCATCGACATGAGAGAAACAAACTTTTGAACTTTAACGATACGGAAGCCGTTAATGTGCACATTACCTAGGTAAATTGCAGAAAACTCTTGATTCCGCACGTTAACGGAGTAAATCAGCTAATCTGCAGATAGCTAGGTAATGTGCACATTAACGGTGGTAACATATATATTACAAAATGTACCTTTTTCGTGCAGTGGAATTTAATGTCCATAAATTGAACGAAATCTAAAATACGGGAAATGGTAAATAGCCATTTTCTTATCATTTCATGATTTTAAAAGCACTTTTTGTTAGCATATATCTTTTAAAATATTGCAATAGTTTCTTTGCTACGGCGCGCTCCTCATTCTAATTTCAAATTAAGTTTTCAATTCTAATTAGTAATAACTAATATAATTAAAAGTACTACTCAAAATTGCATTTAGAAGTACAATTTTAATTTAGTTATATTAAAGTCCTATCCCAAAATAGTCCTTGGTATGGACCTCACAATTTTGAACCGCGGTCAGATGACGACACCTGAGCCCTTTCCAAATTTCCGTACTACACCAGCGGGAGGACGCTTAGCCAATACGTATGATTTAGCATGCAACAGGTCCCATACAAAGCGGAACTTCAGTAGAATCGAGTTTTGAACCTGGTACCCTCCGGCCCCGAAGCGAGACCTTATCACTAGGCCCGTGGAACTACAAGGATACTTCGAATTGAGCGAAACCCCATAATAGACACTCCGTTACCTTGCGTTTAGATGATGAAATGAAAAAAAGGACAACGCTGCTGAGAGAACATGATAGACGTAGAAAATTAATCTAATATTCGAATTTAATTCAAATAATTATAATTTAATTCAAACCCTTTTGTAAATTTTTAAGTGCATTTATTTTATCTATTTTTAAAACGCTCTGTCTTTATGAATGAGTTCCTGCTGTCATTTTCTTAACGATTGCTAATGGATGATACGGTCATACGACATCTGATTTAATTTATTATTCCTTCTAAATCACTTTATGGAGGTCCATGCCGTAACTCTAAAATCGGTTGTTAACATGACGAATTGAATATGATTTCCAGTCCTATTGTGGGTGTCTCCCGTAGTTTAACATTGGCTGTCGGCGTCGTTTTATGTAGACTTTAAGTGGTGCTGAATGCTGCGAATCATTCTATGAAGAGCATTAGGAATTAGGCTTGCATTAGGAATGGAAGGTTTCACATTTAGAGGGTGAATTAATGCATATGTTTTGATAGTAATGGGGTGCTTTATCCAAAGTTTTGTATTTTAATTTTCAGAGACATATTTCAACATCAACTCCCCTGCCTGAGTCATCGAAGGTCGTATTAACTTGACATAACATAGGGGATTCAAAAACATAAGACAAACATAAGGGATTCAAAAACATAAGACAAACATAAGGGATTCAAAAACATAAGACAAACATAAGGGATTCAAAAACATAAGACAAACATAAGGGATTCAAAAAGCTATATAATTTTGTCTTCTCATTATGTAGCTTTTTGAATCCCTTATGTTTTCTTGTTCCGCCATTACTAACTTTGATTTCACGTACCCCCAGGGGTACGCGTACCATAGGCTGGGAACTTCTGATCCAATTAGACAGTTGGGAAAACAAACCAGTGAAGGGGTTAAAGAAGAAAAATATAGCACGCGTGATTAGTTTTAAGCTAAATGTGTCTTCCTTTTTCACTGATTCATTAATATCGACTGTTTTAAATCCTTTCTATCCAAAAATAATCTACCCTTTACTTCTATTTGGAGTTAGTTCAAGAAAAGAGTCTCTTCTGATTTCGGAATTTAGTGAATGTGGCACGGTGCTTCCTAATAAATTTAAAAATTTGGAATGGATTTTTCACTCACTTCCTTACATAAATCTTAGCTCTCAAATTTTGCACAGTTGGTGTTCAAGATGACAACACTATATATTTAAACATTAACAACTTAATTATCAACTCGTCATTTAATTTTAAATTTTGATTCCATCTTACAGGCGCCATCTGGTAGAGAATTTGAGAAACACTTTGACGACTTTGAGAGAAATTTTGAATCAAACTCAAAATGTTTCTTAAAAATTGAACTGTACTTCCTACTATCGCCTTGAATGGCCATTTCTCCTTTAAATGCCAGACCCAATTAGCCATGCTGCTAAATTCCTATGAAAAGTGCCTAAAAAGAATGTGATCTTCGAAAATTAACAAAACATGGGAATATTTATGCATTTGCGTGACTGTTTTGCACGAAGAATTGTAACACATTACTCATTTTGTTACTCTATCATAAAAAGGGCCTAAGCTGAACTTCAACAAATGTGTCAGGAAATTTGAAATCTGCAACTTCCGGCGTTACTGACAGAACTTTTGGCTCGCAACTTAAAAATGAATGAAGTCTTTTTATTCCTCCAATGAAAACTCATGTATATGGACATTTGAATGCCAGCTTAAGAATTTTAATTATAGGATAAATTAGTGTGTTTTCTTTCAAGGTAAAACCATCCCACGTGCCATTTTTGAAGAAAATTTACAGATGGTATACATAAACATAATTTAAAATATAAAGCAATTTTATTTGTGAAGTAGGATCTGGCCTTGTCTGGATCTTCTTAGGACGTACTAAATTCGCTGGTAACTGTCTCTCATGACAAGGTTTTGCCATATTGTTATGAAGAATCATATAGGAATTTCAGTTGATTGCTTTGATATTTTATTCTTTCTCTTTTAGTGCAATACTATTTTAATCAAAATCGTAAATACAGCGGATGTTAATTTATTTCAATAAAATGAAATACAACTTCTCTAAGCGGCCATCCTTCTCTACGGTCGCTTTCGTTTGGCGCGGAATTTCGGCCCATACACGTAATGTTATAAAATAACCTCTAAAAACGGCCACTCAAACCCTTCTCAGCGGCAGGGATGGTCGACTGTTCAACTACATAGAAATACTTTGGTTTCGACTCTCTGATCTTGGTCCTTTTATCAAGAGAAAAGGAAAGAAAGAAAGGACAGCAAAATTCATACACTCGAAAACAACACGGGAAATGAGATGGAAGTTAACCATTCCTTTTCTAATGTAAAGAGGAAAATCAACTTCGGCCTCTACCAGGTTGGCACATTCAAGAGTTCATTAGTGCCTTTCGAGCGCCGTTTCGGACTCTGACAAAGAAGCTGCTGATATGGGTTGCGACCATCTGTAAATGAAACTTTCAGCTCAGCAGAATTTAGAAAAAATTTATGATATTATTGCCCATTCCTCAACAACTACCAATGAATCGATTAGGAATTTACTTTTCCAAGTAAAAAAATAAAATTGGAAAAAAATTACCTCCGAAAAATATGAAAGATCCAAATCTAATTGTATCTTTTCAAACGTAAAAAAAAGCGAATAAAGCACTTATTTCTGTAAACGATTCTTAAAATTCGCTTTATCAGGAATAGCGAATTAGGACCTGTTAAAATACGTATTTTGTGCTTCCAAAATGAAACCCCTATAGAGCGCTGCTCCCGCCCAAGACGTCCAATTTTTCTTGGAACGGAGGGCTGCTGTAGAGAGGTTTCACTGTATAAATTTGATAGTCTGTTTAAAAGAAGAAATTTCTGTTTTTACATCAAAGTTGTTCTCAAACTTTTATTTTCTTTTTCTAGCCCATTATCCTTACGATTGTGTGAAATATTTTACTGATACCTTAATTGAGGAAATCCGTAATCTTGTTGCATTAAAAAATTATGGGAGTCATCCCCAAGCAGCTTTTGAGGCGACTTGGAAACGGGATGTCAATTTATAAAATCAAACTTTAATGTGGAGCATCCTTTCCTATCTCACTGAAATCTTAATGGCGTATATCTGTGGTCATTAAAACGATAAGCAAGTAGGAACATAATTTTGAAAGAGATTCGACGCTGAACACCATGCACTGCAAACATTTATTAAACCAAATTTTATTTTTTGATAACACTTATCTATTTCATGTTTTTTAAAATTATTAATACTGTAAAACTTCGATTAACTGTCACTCGTTTCTGGTATCCGTCATCGTCTAAAAAAATCCGTTATAGTATTGTTATGAACATGTAATGTCATTTTTTTCCAATGTCAGTCTTATGGTTGGAAAGAACATTTACAGAGGTTCTTACTACCTATCGGTGAATGAAGACCCCCGACCTTGGCGACCATTTTGGCAACAAAATGAAGGACATCAAAAATACTGGAATTTTCTCGATATCTCCATTTGGGGCGGAGATATACAGAATTTACTAGATGATTCTATGTGACGTCATATCCTGTCAGGAAAGGTATAAATTCCCGCGAATTGCTGAGAGGAGACAATTGTTTTTGAACGTCTTCGGATTTCGAAGAATCTCTTGGAGTCTTGTTCGCATCGCGAGTTGATCAGCTTATTAGCTGAGCGCTTTTTGTTCGTGCTATTGCCGTTCTTATCTGTGATTTGCTGTCTGTTTGTGCTGCCAATTTGTGCAAGTGCTGTGTTTTCTGGAATATTCGTGAATAAAGGGTCGTTTCTCCGTTACCAGCTTGTTGGACGTAGACCCACAGGATGATTTTTGTTAAAGTATTACAAAACATTTCTGTACATAACAACTCTTATATTAGAGTTTACATTGATCGCTTTGTAAAATCAACTACAATGTGTATGTATTGTTCATCTTTAAAGGATTTCATTTTCGTCCCAAGCCAGCAGTGAAATCACGTTATAGTACGTGTGTATTAAGAGATTTCTGTTATCCGCCACAGCTCTGGTCCGGACGGCGACGGTTAATCAAAGTTTTACTGTATTATTATTTCTTTAAATTTTGTAACAGCAAGTTATATTTCTTTGTATAGAGTAACAGCAAGGTATGAAACAAGGGAACCTCTAAGGAGTCTGTGAAACAGCTGTTTGCTAATTTACTGTTGGGCTGATGCGTATTAGAGAGCACTTTATTTTCATACCTGGTAGAAAAAAATACAAATATACCGGGAGTCAACTTGAATGGACGCTCGCCTCGTTTTAAGTAATAGAGTATTTATTTCAACATCTTATCAAGATACACTCAAGTGCACAAATTCGACGAACAAAGAAACAAATCCTTCAAGAATATTCTAACAAATTCTATAGTCTTATAGTATATAATATCTATATAATATCTTCTATAGTCTTTATAGTACATAATTTATACTAGAAGTTTTCAACTTATAGTACGCGTACCCCTAAGGAGTACGCAGCGGGCCAATTAATGGTAGGCGAAAGTTATGTTGCTAATGGTGGGAGACACAAAACATAAGAGTTTAAAGTGAATAAAACGTATTGTTACGAACATGGAAAGACGCTTCCCAGCAATGTTAGTCTTATGGTTGGGAACACAATTTTACAGGGGTAAGTATGGAATGACCGACAGCAGCCAGGTCTGGACTCCTGACTTTGGCGACGAAATGTGGGACCTCAAAATTCTGGAATTTTCTCGATATGTCTATTAGGGGCCGAGATCCGGATTTATGCAGACGATTCCATGCGACGTCACGGCCTGTCGGAGAGACTATAAAAGGACCGTACTCGAATAACAGAAGAGGAGAGTGTGTGTTGATCGACTGGGATCGCCTTTGGAGTGCAAACGTCTTTGGAATCTCTCTTTGGAGTTTTATCCGCTGTGCGAGCTAGTAAGCTGTTAGACGCCGAGCGGTATTGAAAGCGCTGTTGCTGTTCTTATTAGTGAATTGCTGCCTGTTTGTGTTACTAATTTGTGCAAGTGCTGTTTTTACTGTTACCTGCGCTTCGTGTTTTCCGGAATATTCGAGAATACAGTGTCATTCTACGTTACCTTCTTGCTGGAATGTTATCACCGTACACACACCGGACGAATTTTGTAACAGTGTCAGAGTTGTGCTTCCCGAAGTTCGTGTGAAATGGGAAAGCATGCAAGTCCGCTCGAAAGCCACTGGTTAGCAGTGATAGAAAAATACCAAGAACTCGATGTTAAAGCGATGGAAAAGTCTTAAAGCTTGTGGAAAGATCATACTTCTCTTACGCGTATGCATATTCATAACAAATATTGCAGTAAATTTGACGCAGCTCCAGATATGAGATTATATCTGTCCTTATTTGAACTTAATTTTCTGAAACTCAGCTCCATGAAACAAGCTCAAGGATTCCATTGAAATTGTCTTACACTTGAATAGCAAAGTATCAGGTTGAGTAATTGTTAGCTTTCATCGTAAGTTAATGCGAAATTAATTTCAATGCTGTTTTCATTTGCTATGACATGGAGGAAATACTGTTATAAGAAATGGAATCAAGTCAAAATTAAATCCCACAAATGTTTTTAAGTTAATTTGATTCATTCGACTCTTAAGCTAATCTAAGCCTTAACAATATTAATAAAAAACGTCTTTGTGCTGTAAAGAAATTGCATTGTTTTTTAAACGGGCATACTAAATTTCTCATCATGACGAACCATAACCCCTTAGTTTGGCTTAAAAATAATGCGAGTCTAAATCCACAACTTATGAGATGGGCACTGCCATTACAGCCTTATAATTATACAGTAGTGCATCAAAGTGGTAAAAACCATAAAAATGTAGATGATTGAAGTCTCACTCCTTGGCCTGATTAGTGATATTTTTCTGTATGAAACGTATTTATTAAATTTACTCACTTTACTCTTATTCTATTTGTATGTCTTTGATGTTTATCTGTAGTACTTATATTATGCATATGAAATTACGTTGTTTAAAAGTCAATTATTATTTTTAAAAAAATGTGTCATGAAGAGAGTGTGCGCGCTAACGTCCGTTGTCACCCCAATAATTTCTGAACGGCAAGAGCTATAGTCATAAAAGTGGGGTCTAGGCATAATAAAGTTGCCATGCGCTACGCAAGGAAACCACTTACAGTGCCACCTGGCGGCAAAATTTGGAGTTAGCGTTCTTATCTCAAAAACGGTCCGAAGTACGGGAAAAAGTCAATTACAAAATTGTTCAGAAACATCGATTTATTACAAAAAACATCTTGCGCAGAAAAATTATACAAAGGAAAAGCACAAAACGCACATTTGTTTGATCGCGTTGAACAAAATTGCACTTGTCGGAAATGAGGCTCAACTATCTGTCATGCTTAAAATGGTGTCCTTCAGCAAAAATACACATCTGGACACGGGGCTGCACTTCCCGCTGCACATTGTACAACATGGCAGATGACACGCTGGCACCAGCATCCGTAATACGGTTTCGAAGTTCCTGCAATGTTGGTGGAGGGGTACACACACTCGCTCCACAGAAAAAAGTCCAATGGGTTCAAGTGAGGTGAACGTGGACACCATTTTACGCAACCACCATACCCGATGACTTGTTTCTGGAATGTGTCCCGAATGTACTGTTAGACACTTGATACCTTGTGCGGAGGTGCGCCGTCGTGTTGGAACCATACATTCCGGAGATCACTCAACGGCAAATCCTCTAGAAAATCGGATATTACGTCCTTCCTTTTCTCTTTTCTTCCGCGTTATGTCGCGTTACAATTTTGGGAGTTGCAAACCAAACAAATACGCAATTAACGCCTTCTATTTTTAACATTACTGTACGTAAAGTGTCTTCTCTTACTAAATCGATGATGCTGAACAACTTTGTAGTTGACTTTTTTCCCGTATATCGTACCGTTTTTGAGATAAGAACGCTAACTCCGAATTTTGCCGCCAGGTGGCCCTGTAAGCGGTTTTCTTGCGTAGCTCATGACAACTTTACTATACCTAGACCCCACTTTTATGTCTATAGCTCTTGCCGTTCAGAAATTATTGGGGTGACAACGAACTTTAGTGGGCACACTGTATAAATAACAGCGACAAACAGAAATTTTAACAAACGATTTTTAATTACAAATTTTTTGGAGGAGGGAGAGGTTGTGATATTTGTAACATTTTGTATTTCTAAAGGCAATAAGAAATAGAGTGGCAACACGATATTTGTCTTTAACGAACGTTACTTAGCAACGTAGGAAAAAATATATGTTAGTTTTAAAAAATTGAGATTGGTGGTGAAAAAAAATTATTGAATGAGATGTCGTATATAGTTCGCGAAAGAGCTGTTTTTGTGAAAAATATGTTAAATAAATGTGTTGTTTATTATAAAGAAGTCTGATAATGCTTCCTGCAATACATTACAGCGCTAAGAGATGTTTGGGACGGGGGAAGGGTATGACAGTAGGGGGACTCAAAAATGAAAAGACTAATCAAGATGTATGGAAGGGAATAAAGATTGAGAACTTCTGATTTAAATACACTCTAAGAACAGTTTTGAACGCGAAGAAACGATCAGACACAGTTACAGTTAGTTCAGTGGTGCTATAGACAAGCGGTTCCCAACCTTTTTACTTTCTCGTATACGAAGTAAACAAAGAGAAAGTATTGTAATCGTCAAAAAATTCGAACTCCAGATTTTGACGAATCTCCACGTTTTAGACCTCCCTGAGTCCGAAAAACACAATTTTGGAATTATGTCTGTCTGTGAGCACAATAACTCGAAAACTATTAGAGCTACGGGGATGAAATTTGGTATGTGATCTTTAAACATAATTTGTAGGTTTCTGTCAAATTTTGGACAAAATCCGTCAACGGGAAGTCTGTCTGTCTGTATGTCCGAAGTCATGCGAACACTATAACTCAAAAACTTGAATAGCTAGATGGATAAAATTTGGTACACAGTTTTATCGTCATGAATGTAGGTCCGTATAAAATGTTGGGCCAAATCAGTCAACCCGTTGACTGTCTGTCGGTCTGTATAATCGCATACTTGTTAAGCATTCGTTTCAGAACCGATCTCCATGCGCATGCGTACTTATCAATCTCTGGTACCAAGCGGGAGGATTACGTCACTTTGTCCTTGAGGCGGAGTTTGTGATAGATATGTTTTATCTCCTGTTTTGTTTTCGCTCGCTCGTTTAATAGCGGATCTTGCTGGAGTGTGATGAAAAATAAATATTCCTAAGTTTTAATACATAAGCATCTCTTTTAATATGATTCTTCACTTAAATATTTTACAATCACTATAATCTGAAACGAAAAACCTTCTGATATTCGTTGCATTCTGAATTACAGTAGGTTTGATTTTTTTTTATCCACGCAAGAGGAGGGGAAATGGCAATTTTTTGAGCAGTATACGAGAAAGTTTAGGGGAGGCCACTCCCACTGGTTGGTTTCGCGGACCACCTGTTGTGTAAAAAATATTTTGAGGCCCACTAACTAAATATGCAAGAAAAAAAATACAAACACATATAATACATAAACACATATAATATATATTATAAAAATATATTGCTTATAAAGCAAAAAAACTTTATTGTTACAACTTGGCTATCACAAGAAAACTCAAGCAAAAAACAAACTCAAAAACAAGCGGTCAAGATTCAAGATAAAAAAGAAAAAACTCGGTGGGATTTTTGACATCGTTTTGTCTCCCGCGAGGGAGCCAATATCTAAATTAAAACTTGAAAATTTCAGCCTCAAGTCACTTTTTACATTCAGTGACGGCACTTGAAGCTCCCCTAATTTCGACTCTTGACCAGCATTCCGCTGTCCGCTAATACGCTATTCGAGGCCCACAGGTCGGGAACCACTGCTATAGACGATTATAGTTTCAACAGTCAGGAACACTTGGACTGACTAATAAAGTATGTAAGAACATTTAATTTTTACGCTTTTACGGTTGAAAATATATAACAAATGCGTGGTCATAAAAACAATTTTTTTTATCATTAAGTGTTTTTAAATCTTAATTAAATTGTTGTGTATCGAAAGCTGGAAATACCTTTTGCATTCTTAATGTGCTATATCTACAATATGCGACATCAGATTTGCTGCTTCTAATATTTGTAAGGGCTTACGTTATAATTATTGCTCATTAATGAACAATTAAAGCTCCAGAATCGCATTCAATTAGATTATATGTTAGTTCATAAAATGGAACATTTCGAGTGCATCGTATTACTGTTTAACTAAAGGAGAAATGAGCACAATGGATGCAGTTAGAAATAATTAATGTTTTAACAGCAAGTTACTGCTAATATATTTACATGCTTGCAATTATTAGCGCGATCTTTATTTAAATGAGTACATTATAAATAACTGATGATGAGTTGGCTCCTTTAAAGTAAAGGCATCATTGCTTAAGTGTGTTTATTTTAACAATGTGTGTTGGTAATCATTTGCAAGAAGACTGAATTTAATTTAATTTACAACGATGCTTTTAAAAGAGTTAAACTAATTGCTTTGCATTGGCTTAGCACAACGTGGTGTTAAACTTTGTTCCCAGGTCGCAACCACTTCGACATCTTGTTTTGGCTTAATATAATTAATTTAAGACAGCATCACTTCAAAAGAATCGACGAGAGATAGAATATTAATAAAATGTTTTGAAATTTTGTGTTCTTCATCACTAAAAATAAAACCAAACTGCTAACATGTTATTTTTGTCAATTGTTTTAATCTATATTTCTATTTATTCTTAACGTTTCGTATGATATTTTATTAGAATTTATTCCCATTTAGCACTAAATCCACTCATTATTTGATTCATTCACTCATAAATTAAATGAGATTTTATAATTATATAATCTCTTCCTAAAATTTGGTATAAATTTTTTACAAGCAGATATTATTCTCTACTTTCGAGATGGTTCAACAATCTTATCAAAGTCATTCGATACCTTGCGTTGCTAATCTTAGAGATCTATAATATCCCTGTAGATTGTTTTACTCTCTCGTTCTATTGCTCAA
>BGPR01030340.1:0-18726 GCA_013235015.1 Araneus ventricosus
AAGAGAATTTATTATGATCATTTTCAAAAAAATAAGTTGAGTTTTCATGAGTTCTCTAATGAAATAACTGAAACATTGATTTTTTTAATACTAGCAATTCTGTGAACAGTAGACCTCACGTACAAAAAACACACATAAGATTTGCTCTTTATCTCAATCGGTCTTCGAGGGTTTAGCCATTTTTTTCGAATGCGAATTATTTCCACAAGTCCCTGATTTTTTCAGCATTAGCAAAATGACAATTAAATATCTGCTTTTAACAGTGTTAGCAAATATGCAATTAAATGTTACGCCATCACCAAAATGACTCAAATGTTTTAATTGTGCTATTATTTTAATGCTCTCCATTGACTCGTCAAACATTAAAACCATTAAAATGGGCACTATCTTGATACGGAATCAAAAAATAGAAATACTTACACGTACGTCATTTTTAATGACTTCAAGAAACATCCATGCCAAATTCGAAGAAAATCTAACAGCGTTTTTGGTGAGATTGCGTAACAAACTAATTTACAAAGAGACGAAATGGCGAATGGCCGAATTAAAGCATGACTTCGCGCCGATCGATCAATTATATTCGAGAAGAGTTTTTCAAAAAAGATAGCAAGCCTTTTGGGAAATAAAGCAGTTCTCTACTCGACTTTCTTGAATACTTATACAACTTGGCGCATTTTGCGTTATTATCGTAATATAGTGACAAGAGTACAAAATATAGTTTGTGCCTTTTCTCTTTTTATTGGGACCACAATTTGCCATAGAGCTATAATTTGTGGCGACATACCAAATTTAATTCATCTAGGTTGTTACATTCTTAAGTTATATTATTCACATACATGATGTTCAAAAAGTCTTTTAAAAGCTTAAGAGTACATCAGACTTAAGAAAACCAGCAATTTTTGCAATAGAACACGGGATTGCAAACTGAGAGAGTAACCGCTATCGCGGAGTCGTATTTTTTTCGATTAAAGTTGCTTTTATACTTCGTGCACGGGTAAGTGAAAATCAAGAAAAAAAAACTCATTTAAAATTGCCCTAAATAAAGCAGAGGAACATTTATTTCTTCAATTTGCTTACCGTGTTTCAGTTACCTTAAGGGAACTGGGATGTTCTCGACAGCAAACAAAGGGTTTTTCCCAAGTAAATATATTTTTATTATAGTGAATGTAGAAAGGATGCGATGTTTTCAATACAAAATAGCTTAAAAATATTTGTATCTTAAAGTATTTGTTTTTTAATAGAAATTTTTGAAAAGAACCTCTGTTAGAACATATTTCGAACACATATCTTCACCATTGTTACGCTCAGGAAAAACAATTATGTCTGAAATTATCCCAAAATTAGCATAATATGTGAAGAAAAGTTTAATAATTATAGTGAACTTATTTTCATTATAATACATTTGACATTAAAATTTTTAAAAATATTCAATTTCATATAACTAGAAAATCTCAAAAATACGCGATATTTTTTATTAAAAATATCACCATAAAATCATATCATTGCTCAGATATGTATAAAACAAGGTTTAATAGGTGCATAATGGTTAAAAGTATTATAATATTAAATTTCATACATATACAATGAAAAGAATTTTTCTATGCGTATCTAAATTTGGAAGAAACATGTTTTCAGAAAACTGAAAAAACAAGTTTACCGACAAACCTGTTTTTATAGTTGTTTGCATTTTTAAATTTTCATTTAATGTCTTTTGGCATTTCAAACCTATTCATATTTTACATTACCGGAACCAGCGGGAAATTCTCTATTTTATGAGGCTAAAATTGAAAAATCGATTTTTTTGGAGGTATATCTGAGAAAAGTTTGTAGAATGTGCTGACACATACGACACATTAAAACGAGTTCAAGAAAAGTCTGAGCATTATATCAGGAAGTTTAAACATGCAGAAGTTTTTGTAACTATAAAGTCGAAGAAAACGCAGCAAGTTTAGAATACTTGAAAAGTTAAGCGATATAGTAGTGCGCTCAGTTAACACATTCATTGCCACTTACGCGCTGGCGTGTCCAGAACCTATCATCTAATTAGATGATTCCTTCCCTACTGTAGTTCAGAGATGGCAGAGAAGAGGTCATCTAATTAGACAGATGGTTCGAATCTGAGGCGTGAATAGTAGAAATGGATGTGTTAAATAATTCTCACTATAATCCTAAAATATTCAAAAGTAATAGATATATTTGGACAAAATTTAATTTTAAGAACAACAATAGATAATGTGCAATTAATATTATGTTTAAAATACAATGTGTTCATTTTTATAGAGCTACTTTGATAGCTCTAAGACGCATGGATAACGTAGTACGTCACTCACAGATGGTGTTATTGTTCGTAGCATTCTATATATTGTATTACCGCCACGAGAAAAATCCCAGACACCAGAGATGCCTGTGGCGGAAATTAGGGAAACGGGATATTCCACTGCATTTTGGGGTGAAGGAAAGGATTTATTTCATTTGGCGCAGCTGGAACCAGCGGAAGTCTCGTTTCGCTTTGTAGTACGATCGAACATGAATTCTCGCCTTACGAAGCTTAGTTCGCCAAATGTTGCGGTTGATTTTATGCCCGTTTACCTACTTTCTTCGACTCGTCTACTTGCGGCAAATCTGTCCAGGGTTTTTCTCCTGGCGGCAGGACAGTACAGTCAAATTACATTTTTTTCAATGTAATCTCTATGATACCTTCATAGTAATGCAACAATTGTATGTTTCACAGAGGGTGAATATTAATTCTGTGTTTTCTGTGCATCTGGTGTCACTTTTATTTTACTGGGGGAGTTGCATCCTACAACTAGCTTTATTATTTCAGTGTGAATTATTCTATTGCAAAGAATGGAATCTTATTTTGTCATGGAATTGGCTCAAAATCTCTTTTCAGTGGGAATGAATTTCCTGGATTTTTCATACACTTACATATTATATAATGATAGGTTTTATAATTAACTTCCTAATACAGTGAAAAGAATCGAGTATTCATTTTGTTGATCTTGTTCTGTTCCATCAAAACATTTTATACAGATCTGCAATTTTACTGTCAAGACCACAGACTGAAATTCATCGTCTCTCGTTGGTGCTTCATGATCTGATTGTTGCATGCTTCAGTTATCTCGTTCACATACACACGAAAAAACAGATCAACAGAAAGTTAATTCTTTGGTAGAAAGTTAATTCTTTGGTCAAAAGTTTGATGGAAATCTAAGAATTTTAGTGATAAAACAATATGTAAAATTGAATCCATCCAGCTCGTTGCGGTTTTTCAGTCATAATGTTTGCATGAACACGGATGGACAGACAATGAAGATTGATTCTCATTGACGGATTTCGTCCGAAATTTGATATAAATCTGGAATTTTGTTGAAAAGACCATTCATCAATTTAATCTCTAGCTAGTTCTGATCTTGTGTTATCTTGTTCATAGAGAGACAAATTCCAAAAATGTTATTTTTCTGACTCTCTTATCTGGTGCTCTAAAACTTGAATTTCTTCAACATCTGGTTCAAATATTTTTGAAGATTGCAATACTTTCTCTTTGAATTCTTTGTACAGGAGAAAGTAAGTTGGATGTCTCCAAATTAATAATTTACATGTTAAACTTAAACTCATAATATGTCAGCATATTTTTTTATGATTCTTGTATTTAATTACATTTCTAAGAAAGGATTTCCTTATAAATATAATTCTTGTTATAAATATAAGGATTTTTTTCCAAATTATACTTCTTAAAATTATAAAAATGCCTACGCATGCCATTAAAACAATCTTGTTGTTGTACAAAATATTTTAACCAGAATGTAAAAACAACAGAATGAGACAGTGCTGTCAGCATTGTGGAAATGACATTATTGCGAAACGATGCTATCACTGTAACATACTAAATTCAGATAAAATCTGTTTAATTATTGTGTATACAAATAATTAAAATTAAACGTCTTGGAAATTTTTAAAAAGGAAATAAATATGTATCCATGGAAAATCTCTTTTTTTTTTAACTGTAAGGTAGTTAATGTCAGTAATAGTCATTTATTTCTTCTATAAGTAAAAAAACATGAATCATTTTCTCACAGATACCTTCATGAAGAGAATTTCTTATATTAAAAATAACACCTCTTAACTTTACTTACTTACAACCGGCATTAAAATTGCTGGGTCTTGTATCTTTGCTTTACTGAGCATGGGCATAACTTCGTCAAGAATATCTGTTTTTTCTAATTTGTCTATGATCTTCTCTATGCAAGTCAATGCATTGGCTTGAACCTAATAATACAAAAAAAGCATTTCGAGTTAATTATGTCTTACTTCAAAGCGCTCATATTTTACAGATAAACTATTACCATTTCTGTAAAAGAACTAACAAAAATAAACATATTAACTCTTGATTTGCAGAAGCAGCAAAATTTTAAACATTATCCGGCTGTACAGCTGCTATTATTGGAGCAAATTCTTCCTGTGTATGCAGAGATGGTACGCATGCTTTACTACCAAGTCATTAGAATTTCACCTCTTGAGCAATTCTAATCTATTTATCTTGTAATCACCTTAAAGAAACATCTAATCCCTCACCTTATGGTATCATCCAGTGTGTAATGATTAATTTTTTTGCAAATGAGAAAAGCTGAAATTTCGAAAATGAGAAGAATATGTAACTCCACTAGTGGTCGAATGGTCATGTCTTTTAACCATATAATGATGGTTTGTACAGTTTAGAACATTCAGATGTCTTTCTGTACAGGACTGGGTAATGGGTTTCGGACGTTTGGATACCTTTTAGGAGATAAAGGAATTAAAAAAAAAGAATACTGTAATTAGCTCTATAGAGGGGATTGTTACCTAATGGTGGCTTTTATTCAACAATAAATAATTGCTTGAGACTTCGCGACACTTCTACAAAAACGATGTCTGCGCTGATATAAACCTTAGATAACACAGACCAACATGAATCAGGGATTTGTTGTCCTGTGTTTTCAGTAACTCAGACACGCTCATCACAAAAATGACATTTGATTTTTTCTATTCACCTACAGATTTTTCACAAATCTAAAGGGAGGGTGCTATTTAATAAAAATTGATGTGAAATATTACAGAAATAAATACATTATTATTAGAATTTAAAATTAATTTCTGAGTAAAAAGACAATAATGAATATAAAATGCAATTTTCTACTAAATATAGCAAGATTATAAAATAAAATTATGCTTGCACGCAAGCTCACAAACAAATATTGAAACACAAAATTTTACACAAAATGATTTAAATAATTTAGTACGCGATTTAAATTTTTCAAAAGAAAAGTGCTCAAGTTTTAGGAGCGCGGCTTAAAAATTTACTTGCTATAGGCTGTACAATATACATAAAATTCTATATGTTATGCTAATATGTTATTATACTAATGCTATGTTCCTATAAAACGAATTTACCAGACGTTTTCCTCAAGAATAATCATTTGTATATTGTACAGATATATCTGCACTTCTAGCTAATTTATCTTCCACTGCTGATCATGATCCATCTCAGTGGAGACTATCGACTCTATTAAGAAAAGCTTAAAAGGTGTTTACTGTTCTTGCTTCAATTCCTGCAGTTCATTCAGTAATTTTAAAAGAATCATACCAAAGCCTCGACTTTCTTCTCTCTAAAGTAAAATATCGTGAATTTAGACGGGCGAATTTGTGAGGATTTTAAAATTATTAGGTCAGCAAGTTGGCAATTCTTAATACTCTGTTACCTATGTGAGTGAGATAGTAGATCTAAAAACAACACTGAAGAAGGAAAGAATGGCCTCTAAGGAAAAACAAATATCTAGGATAAAAGAATATGATTCAGCAGAACTTAGTGGGTCCAAAACAAGCCCTCTTTACATCCGTGAACATTAAATTATCTCTAACATTAATTGAGCTTTAGATAAAAATGGTGATCGTTTCTGATATTTATCTTTTTCTACATTTAATCAAAGGTAAAATGAAAGAAGGTGTGTTCGTCGGTTCAGTTTATAAGTCAGTTAATGAAGGATCTAAAATTTGAGAAAAAAACATGAAAGAGAAATAAGTATGGGTTAGTTTCGAAGACGCGGCTCAGAAAGTTTTAGAAAATTACCTAATTACATAATAATAGTGACAAAAATGCTACAAAACTTTGAAGAATTGCGTTGTAATATGAGCCTAAAAATACACTTTTTGCAAGTATTCATTCAACAAGAGGCCGCAGTGGTAAGGTGTCGGGCTCGGAGCCGGAGGTATCCAGTTTCGAAATCCGATACCACTGAAGATCCGTCGTAAATTGGACCTGTTGCTCGCTAAATCATGCGTAGGGGGTCAAAGGGCCTCCCGCTGGTGTGGCGTGGATGTTTGGATATGGTCTGCCATATCAGGTGTCGTCCTCCTCATCTGACAGCGGTTCAAAATTACGATGTCTGTCCCAAAATAACCCTAGCTTTGCTTCAAAACGGGACGCTAATATAACTTAAACTCATTCAACAAGTGTTCATGGGACAAAATACATAATATTGGAATTTTAGCAGAGTGACGACTCAGTTTCTTTATAAAGAATATATGTTATGAATTAATTGCAAAACTTTGGATCATTACAACTGTAAATGAGAAATACTGTATTTGCATTTAAATCTTAAATGTAATCAACAATTTGTTTACCGGCTTTCAGTTATCCCACTGAAATTAATAAGCAATTAATTGGACATTATGTACTGATGTTTGATTAAATTAGGATCATTGTTTAAGATGGCATGAAATAAAACTGATCTCCTTTATTGAGAATTAATTATCCATTTATAATGGCCTTCGAAAGTGATTTTGAAGTAATTAGCATAGAATTATCCACGCATCATTTTTATTAAATTAAGCAAACACATCATTATTTCCTTATTTGCCTTGAAGTGAGAAACTTGGAAATCAGGAAAAAGGGAAATTGAAAAAGCAAAAAGTGTGTAGTTCTTCCTGCAAAGTATTTAACAAAAAACATCTAATGAATTGGATGCATAAAATATGTTTCAGCTGATAATATACTAAGTCAGAACAAATGGAAAAAAAATTAACAATAAATGTCATAGAGGATGTAGTATTTGGGATATTCAAATCACCACATGTGATTATGAGGTACAGGGTCATAGATGACAGATTATCATTTTATATGCGTTATCCGGTAGGAAACTCTTGTGAAAACAACTCATGTCAGCTGATAAGAACTGTTTAGGGGAAAGATAATATTTCCCAGGTAAATATATACTTTTTTCTGAATTATACAATGAGCAGAAAAAAAAGTAGGTGATATAGCTTCCGAAACTCTCCCTCATGAGCTTCCACTTTCTTTAGGTAAGTAATGGATTCACAATCCCGAGGTACTCAAGGATCTGGTCTCTCTTAACCTTCCATCCAGCTCCTGCTATTTTGTATTGTGTCTTCTTTATCTGTATGACAAGCGAGGTTGCTCTGCACGAGAAGCTGCTGCTTCTTTTTTGTCTTGGACGAACAAAATCCCTTTGTTGGCCATGCACGGTGATCCATTAAATAGAAAGTGTAATGTCTGCCCTGGTGTATCAAAGCGACTGATAGCTTAGTCACTTAAGTGGCTAATCGTCTAGGGATTAAGCAAAAGGGTCATTTTCTGGGATTGGATCTGGGATTGGAGTTAACAGTGGTTAACTATACTGGAAGGGATTTTGTGCGTATAGGTATCTTCTAACGCTAAGGTATGTGCTGAGGTTTGGAATTTCCACAGCCAGAAACTGCTTTCCCTTTTTCGAGTTCTATAGTAAGAGGGTCCAAAATTTTGCTGTTCCTTTGCATGGTGTTTTATAAAAATTTGTCTAATGGAGAAAGCCAGAAATTAGAGAGTTATAATATTGATTGTGTCAGCAAATATGTTTGGGTTTTTGACTTTCTCGTATACGAAGTATACAGAGAGAGAGTAATGTAATCTTGAAAAAATTTGAACTCGAGGTTTTGCCAAATCTCCACGTTTTAGAACTCCCCGAGTCCGAAAAACGCAATTTTGGAATTATGTCTGCCTGTCTGTGAACACGATAACTCAAAAACTGTTAGAGCTACGGGGATGAAATTTAGTTTGCGATCTTTGCACATAATTTGTTGGTTTCTATCAAATTTTGGACAAAATGCGTCTAAGGGAAGTCTGTCTGTCCGTGTTCATGTGAACTCTATAACTCAAATAACTAGATGGATAAAATTTGGCACACAGTTTTTTCATCAGAAATGTAGGTTCGTATCAAAGTTTGGGTCAAATCCATCAGAGGGTTAACCGTCTGTCGGTCTGTATAATCGCATACTTTTGAACACAATAACTTCTTAAAACAACTACTTAGATAAATGAAATTTCGTATATAGTCTTGAAACTCTAATTGTAGATTTGTCTCCAATTTTTGTTTCAATCAGTTAAAAAAAAGTCGTTGAAAATGACCTTTTCGGTTTTTTTCTCCATTCTACGCCGAAAAAAAAGATGCCAACGCTGGAGCAAGTGCTTTCCCCACCTTAGGGAATATCGCACGTTTTCCAGTGAGGTGTGTATTCCCCCTACCCGTGTTATTCGTATGCGAGAAAGTTTTGGGGAGGTCACTCCCATTGATTTTATTTTGTCAGAGTGCGATACCGCTCGAACTTTGTCCTGTGTTTCTTCTTTTGAAGTTCATAAAGGAACATTCATTTGGTGAATCCAAATTGGTTGAAAGTTAAATCTAGCTACTTCTTAAAATAATGTTTCCTATTTTCTGACTTTATTCTTCCTTCTGTCCAAAACATTTCTTGATATTCCAATATGCGTCACTCCTCACAAAACGTTGAATTCTGCTCGCTGTGTTTTACACAAAATTGAACTTCTCAGATCATCAGAAACTGAAAGTCTGAAGGAACTGTCTGATCAGAATTTCGTCCTATAATAATCATAAATTTTATATTTAATAAAACTGAAGTTTTCATGTAATCAATGCTGGATATCTGTTCAGCTGTGTCCGACCTTATATTCCAAATCCAATAAGATGCTATAAATGCCAACGTTTTGTTCATTCAAAAACAGCCTGTCATGGACCACAGGTGAACTCTAGATGAATGTTAATTGGGCATTTGCTACTGCTATCGCTAAAGTAAAAATGTGCAAATTGAATACAGCCGCATAAAACGAATTTACAGCATTTTCCAATTTGGCACAATAAGAAAAGTAAATTCAGATACTAAGGGTAAGAAAAAACGTATCGTATGCCGAAGCACGGAAAATGTAACTTCTTTAGCAATTCCAGTCTTCGTTACCATTCTCAAACGATGCGCTTAATACAAAATTAAGTATGAGGCCCTTAATACAAAATTAAGTATGAGACCCTTAATACAAAAAATATCCAGAAAAGTTTTATTTATGATATCACTAACATAAGCAAAAAGTCTTAGAATAGAAATATTATAGAATCGTCACTAAAATGGTGATTAAAGTTATGATTGGTATAGAATATTCTAAGACACAAATGACGTCATTAAGCTTCATTCTTAGAAAGTGCTAATAATATTCTTAAAACGCCTATATAGCAATTCTCAATATCAATTGAAAATGCTTATATTGAGCAAAAGAATAGCGATATTTAAAACATTATTTTTGCTGATGATTGCTGGTAATCTATAATATAAAGCAGAAAATACATGTATGTGTCTGTTCATGTGTCTGTCGGTCACAAGAACTCCTCCTAAACGGTGAATGGTAACGACATGTAATTTACACATGACATTTTAGAGCATATTTCTAGGTCAACGGTGCTATTTTCAACTTTCAGAGTTAATTAGTTCTTAAGATATTTAATTAAATAAAGAAAATTAGCCTCATTTAAGCCTAATGATTAAACGATTTTTACCAATAACTTCTGAAATATTTATTATACAACAATTATCTTTATGCCATTTTAAAGAGCAGAAAATTATCTTTTTAATGATATTAATTCCATTTCGATGAAGTGTTTTCACTGATTGTTATTAAATTTTTAAAAATATATTTTCAACGCAATTTCTAACAATATTTTTTATTCTTATAGAAATAAATTCAAGCTAAATCACTGTTTCGCGCACGGGCCTTTTCCAGTGTTAAAGTTAATATAAGAAAATATTGCTTTCTTTGAGCATAAACAAAAAAGGAGACTTTTCACTTCCGGTTTCCTGTTGTCGTAGCATTTACAGCTTTTAATATGGTTGCACAGTGATCCAATGACGTTAGTGCATTATTCTCTCGATGTTTTGTTTAATTTTCACAAATTTTGAACTGACCCTAATGAGTGTGTGCTAAGCCTTCATGGCTACTTAGTCCGGTTCCCATCGTAGGAAGAGGAAAAAGAGAGGGAAAGAAGATGTTCTAACGGTCTATCTGTCGCGAGAACCGCGAGAATTAAATAACGAAGATTAAGCTAATTTTCGGCGTTTTATCAATAATTTCAGAAAAATATATTACATGTAGATTATTTACATACCATCTTAAAGAGCAGAAAATCATCTTTTTAATGATTTCAAATTAAATGTTATGCGTTCTTTTCTTAATTTAATAAACAATTTAAATTTTTTTCATACATAATTTGTAACAATTCTTTCTGCTATTGTAATCAAATTCAAACCATTGATCGTTTTATCAAATCCTTCATTCCGGTATTTTTGCCATTGTGAAAGTTTTGATAAAAATATTGTTTTCTTTGCATGTTAACAGAAAGGCAGAAATTTTATTTAACTTTTATTTCATAGCATATACCTCTTTCAATATGTTAGCGTCATAATACGATGTTTATTACTCTTTCTCCGCGATGCTTCATTTAATTTTACAAATTTTTAATGATCATAATGAGTGTTTAAAATCCTTCAAGATTGTTGAGCCCACTTTCTCCCGGAGGGAGAGGGCCTAGGGAGAAAAAGAAAGAACACTATGCGGTTTTTCCCGGTCGGTAACAAAAACACTAAAGAGAAGAGAATTGCAGTCATTGCAGTCCGGATAATGGCAAAAAATAAAAGATATGAAAGAGTTTCTGCTGTTACCTTAGCAATAATGGAGAGGGGAAAATGAAGTACGAAGGACTACGAGATTCTCGCCAGGTTGTTCAAACTAAGAAGAGAAAACGAAGAAAGGTGTTTCACTGCTGGTCCAAAGAGTCAGTTGATTAACGAAAATCAACGAAAGACTCTTCCGCGAAAAACACTTTTAATAATTGAAAGTTTCATAAGTACTTGGACTTGGAAATATTTTTATCCCGAGCAACGCCTTGTATTTCAGCTAGTATGTCTATAAAAGTTTAAAATAATATCGCAGTTTTAGTTGATTTTTCACATTTTAAATGTCTATTGAATCCTCAAGTAGAAAAAAGCTCCTCAAACTTAAGTCTACTATGAAATAATTGTTTGCAAATATTTATTTGCTGATTACTTTCAGAAAATATACTAGATTTGCTCAATCTTTTAAATAAGAATGACTGAAAGTGTTTGTGATGCTCATTAAAAGTTGAAGCACGATTCTCTAGTCTAATGTTTTAAAAATAAATAGCATAGTAATCAGTTTTATTCTTTATACCCTAACGTTTTTATATTTTTATTGCTTAACATTGGCTTTGATGAAATGTTAATATTTCCACTTTTTTATTTCTCTCTATGGAGTTGTATGGACAAGTGTTCATATTTGCTTCTATCTTTCCATTCCGAAATAAACTTGCTTAGAATAATTTATAAATAAAGATCTTTCTTTATGAATCAACATGACTTAAAAAAATATTATAATCCATAAAACCGAATAGTCGACTGAAAAACTGTTGCTATACTTTTCTTTGGAACTAAGAGCATTATTCAAAAAAAAATTATATATGAGCAAATGAATGAACGAATGACAAAAAGAAAACTCCTTTTAGATTCAGTAAAAATATGCACCATGTTGTTAAAAGCTTTCAAATAAATAAAAAAATTATCTTTAAAAGAATTAATACTTCCTGCTGTTTACATAGCCATGAAAGGAGGAAAAAATGCTGTTTTGTTCAGCTCTGTTGCAAACAGGTGACATCAAAATTGATAAAAAAATCTTTTGAGATAGCAAGAGGAAGATGTATTTAGGGGAGAAATAATAAGGTGAATTTTTAAATTTATCCTTAAAATATTTTTCACTATCTTCGGCTTTTGGAAAACAAACTCTGATATTATTTTTTAACTAAAAGGAATGAACAAATCAGTTTTGAAGAATAGAATCTATTCTTTGGTATGGATATTTTCATATATGAAGAATAAGTAGTTTGACTTTGCTTAAATTCTTCTAAATGGAGACGATCCACGTGAAGTCACAATCACAAGAAAAAGTAATATTTCATGCAAACTAATATCTAAATGCAAATCGGCTTGTTCTTCACTCTGGAAAGATAAGCATTGGATTTCATACATAAATTTGTGCTGTGCATTTGCAGCGCATTGCATGGGCCTCAATTTACTTCATTATGCCTTTTAAGTATTCAGTGATTTTTTACACATTTTTATTTATGTTGACCTCTTTTATGTTTGTAACGGTATAATTTTATAATCGATTTTTAACTTACTTTCTGCTGTGCTGGAATTTTGGAAATTTTGTGGAGTTCTCAATAATAATATATTATTATTTTAATATTTTCAAAATTTAATTATCTGTCAATCAGTTTAATTAAATTTGTTTCTGTAACTCTCATTAATTAAAGTGTGTAAAAAGTGTTTAAAAAATAAAACTACACTAACAAAAGTGTGGCTTGGAAAACAAATTTGGTCCCCCAAATGCCCTTGTGACCGAATCTTCAATGTAAAGTATGAGTTAAAACCTATTCTTTATTCGGGTCGAGGAGGAGGGCTGAGGTCATAAAAATTTTGTATCGTAGTGGCGAATGTCAAACCTTATGGCTTATGTAAACCAAAAAAGTTGAATTTTACAGACTTTCCTCACCTGACAATAAGATTCATAAAGAACATTACAATAATTTCGAAAATTTAATAAAAAATACAATGATAAAACTAGTCAAAAAATGTTTTCGACAGCGTCAACGCTACAAGTGGAATGACTTGAAAAGTAGGAAAATTGTCGAGCATGTCAAGCCAGAAAGCAATGTTGTCACGTTTTTATTATTTTTTTGAAAGGAAAATTAAGAGCAAACAGTTGCAGTGATTTTAAATAAAATCAAGAATTTTGGTTTAGCTCTAAGGGCTGCAGCCCGATAGCCCCCCTGGATACGCCACTGATGGTTGATGTGAAGTGTCAGCAAGTTTGGCCAGCGCTGTGTGATTTTAAATGCCATCTGCTGCCTCTAGATGGCGTTGGCGCCCTCATGTTTCTATGTGATTTTAGATGATTATCGTATGCCTGAACTACTCTTAAAGTTTTATCCAGTTTTTTTTAAATAGTCTTGAATATTTTGTAAATTGATTTAATAACATTCTCAGACAGGCATTAGAGTTTCAGACTTATTCTCAATATTTTAGAAGACAAACTTGTGTATGTTGCTTAAAGGCAACACAAGGCATTTAAGGCTTAACCCGAGCAGGAATGAGGGTGGAAACTCCACTCTCTCAAGGCCGCACAGCTGCGGCGCAATGCGTCTTGTTAACGCACAAATCAGTCCCGGTGATATTTAAACACCTTGCATGTGCCGTGTATCAAAAGGAGCACTTTATTTAATGCGCCTGTAATACTTGTATTCAGAACTTGAATATATTGCCTCTTGATGTATGTATCTTTCAAATAAATACAGCAGCTACCAGTTACACAGTAAATCCTTAAAATCAAGACATTCATTTTTACTCACCCTGTATATTTCAGGATAATATTTCCTTAGTTCATTTTTCAATTTCCTTTTAAATTTTCTGTTGCTTTCTTTACAAGAAACTACCTGTTCTTTTATTTTTGCATAAACAGTGCTATCATTGTAAATAAGAGTTGTTTATATTTTCGAAAATTTTCTCTCTTGCATATCAAGCTGTTAGAATTTCGTTTCAAACAGTTGAAAAGTAACTATTATTCCAAAAAATATTTTTTTTTAGATAAATACTTATACTGATATTTGACGATCAGTAAAGGGAACTAATTATATCACCGCCTTATATGCAACCGAAGTATTTGAAACTTTATAAAACATCAAACATACATTTTAAACAAATATACAGTCTTTAAAATGTTTTTCGTCTTTCATCCATAGACTGAACTTTCTAAAATGTGACAATCTTCATTTTAAAAATTGTTTAATTGCATAAATTACGGATTAATGGTATTTAATACTAAATTCTATTCAAATATAACAATATGAACAGGAATCTTCAATATATTAATATTGCATCCAAAATTATTTCACTTGAAGCAATAATACATCATGAAACTTCTTCTATTCTACAAACTTGACGTATCACTTTCTATAACTAAAGTTAATACGAAACTGTTGGGTTATAAACATTTGTTTTTGATAATTTTGAATGGAATTTTCCTAAGAACTAAGTTAAATTAATAGATATTTTACCTTTATTCCATTATTGTTCTCAAAAACTTGTTTGGTCCTGGGCAGCACCATTTTGCGAACAGCAGTTTCTTCTAAAAAGTCAGCCGTCTGAGCAACCGCATGCAGAGCAGCACACTGTAAATAAATTAAAAACCAGTAATACATCTCTTATTTCCTAGCAATAAAATTAAAAATTCAATAATTTACTAAAATGTGCTTGCGAAGTTTTTCTTAATCGTTCTCAGCAACCTGTTTCATATTGGTAATAATGATGTTTTCAAATCAAATCAGTCTATTGTCTTATTTAACCCTCTGAGTGCCAAATTATTTTGAACTTTTAGCTATCAAGTAAGAAAACTTACCTTTTAAAGTAAATAAATCGATCTTTTTTGTATTTAATTATATCTCTGAAATCTTAAGAATATTTTATCCATGATTGTTTAAGAAAATATACATATAAATACGAGCTATCTGCGTTTAAACTGAACATGAAAAATGTAAAAAGACGTTTGCGCTGCTCGGAGGGTTAATTCCTTAAAGTACAGCATATTTTGGTTTATTTATTTATTTAATTATTTTGGTTAGAAACAAAACTTAGAAGCACGAGGTACTAAATAGTTTTATGATACAATAATATACCACCAAGAAAATGGCTTAACAGGTTGGCCGTCGATCACGCACTTTGACTCACGCCTATGATTCGCACTACTATCAAATTAGATGACCACTTCTCTACTATGGTTAAGAGACAGACGAGAAAAGGTAATCTGATTAGATAGAAAGTCTCAGGTGTGAGTCCTAGCTACGAACGTGTTAAATAGAGTGGTGGTACAAGAATCATATAAAAAAAATCTTGAAAAAGTTAAGCAATATGAGCTGCTGCTTATGTGGAGTAGATGGACGTTTCGTATTTAATTATTATGCCAACTAGAATACCTAGTCAGAAAACTGGTCGGCTGAATGTGATCTTTAATCGAAGTTTCTTTGCTGCGTTGGATAAATGCGAGAGGATTATTAAATATTAAGCAATATATGATGTGTGTTCTGGTGGTCCCACTAGGTCTAACATATCTAGACAAGACCATGAATTAATGATTCATGACAAAAAGGAAGTGAGGCATCTTCTGTTGTCCTAGAGCACAACAAGATGCAAATCAAGATTTCCTCAAAAGCATTTCTCCCATGTTATACAAGCATTAATTTCAGCTATAATAACTTATCAAAACAAATGGCATTCCGAATGATATTTAAAATAGGCAATTTTGCCATATAGAACAGTAAACAACAGAACAAAACCGCGATGGGAATATCACCTTTTAGATAATGTAGTATTTATACGGCTGGAATTTTTTTGTTGAAATTGATGAGAGGTTTTTTTTTATGATTTGTATTTAAATCCTTATGTAATAAAGCATAAAATGCGACATCTGCGTCTTAACAAAAAATGCGGATGCCTTTTGAGATAGTAAATATTTTGTCCCTAAATAAAGATTAATATTTACACATTAATAAAAGCGTGTTTATCTGCAGTATTTAAATAGGTAGAAATATAAAAATTATGTCCTCAAATACGATTCAGTGAGTTTTTGCTGTTTGATTGTTTTGAAATAAAACTTTCAAAAGATTCAACTACATTATTAAAAGCATTTGTGAGATGTTATTATTTTTAAAATGTAATAATCTCCGATGTCAGACTGAAGACAAAGAAACATAGTTCTAAATTTTTTCTCACTCAAAGAAGTGTAAAGCATCAAAGCTCAATCAAATCATGATATAAAGTTCTTTAGCAATTGCGGTACTTTATGCAACTTCATATACTAGAAAGTGAAAAGATCACGTTACTAGAGTAAAACTGTGTGTGTGATATTTTTGAACAAACACACATCAAATAACTTTAAAATATTTTTTTAAAACAACAATATTTTTTTTATCATTAGGAAATTAATACCGTTAACTTCGACTAATGTTTTTAATGACGAAGTTCGCAGTTATTATTCGAGCTAAGAAAATATGTCTTTGATGTCAACATTTCGTAAGGAATGTTGATATTCTTCAGAATCTCTCTTACTAAATCGATAATACTAAAAGAAAAGATATAAGAATTTTCTCCAGGGATCTTTGTTACCTAACTCGAAGAGTTAATTTAAAAATATTAGTGCCAAGATAATTCAATAAAGGAATTTTATTAATTTATTTGGAGAGCTTTTGATAAAAAGCAAGAAAAATCTCTTAAAGCAAACTTTCTTAACTGGTAATACTACACAAATTTGGAATTCTTTTCAGTGTTTTTAGAAAAAACCTGACAAAGTTTAGTTGAATTAACGTCCATAAATGTTGGTTCAGTTTTTGGTACATCAATTCTATGGATATTTCTTGCCTAAACGTTTCTTTCATTATAAAAAAATGATTTATGAGTAGAACTTGAAAACTAATTTTCGAATAAACCGTATGGTTACGTAAATAATTTTCTTTTATTTTCTAACACATTCTTTTTGGTTTCAAACTATCAAGCTATTGCGAAAGAAACTGTAATGATTGAAAGCTGCAATTAGTTGAAGAAAAGACTTTTTTTCTAATTTTTACAAAATGACCCTTACCAACTTACCAAAAAATCCTACACGGAACATTTAACTGAAAAAGGGATACTCAAGGTTATCAAAGGGCATATGAATAAAAGGAATAGTTTACTTTTTACTTTTTATTTTTGTTTCTAAAGAGATATTTTATTGACATGGATTTATAAATTATGGAACTTAAATTTCATGGGATAATCAAATGTTTTTTTTGTTATTGATTTTTGTTCTACGCTCTTAAAGAAGATACTTAATATTGTGATGTCTGATAATATTTTTTGAAGATTGTACAGCGTCTGGAATATTTTAAGTAAGACATTTATTAAGGAATGTACACATATTTAAAAAAATCTCTTTTCTAGCATTAAAGAATTAACATATTTCTATAAACAAATGACTAAATTAAAAATGTATTAGAATTTTTAAAAAAATATAATGCAGAGTCTTTGCTTAGTTGATGAGGAATGCATCTTTTGTTTCGCCGCCCCCCACATGCAAAACCTTAAAAGTGCAGAACTCATTAAAACTTGCATTCAAAACTTTTTCAATAAAATTAAAATTAATATGTTGCATTTAAACATAAAATAAAAGCATTGCATTCTTTTCCTTATCTTTTTACTCAAATAAATGATAATATTTCCATAGGGTATCGAATTAGAAGTATCAGATTACTAGCTAAATTCTGAAATATTATAGACAAAATCTACCGTAATCAGAAAATATGATTTCGGGAAACAAATTATTGTAAGGGAGATTAGATAAATAAAGGCTGGCAGTGACGCGAAACTTTATTCTTTGTCTATATTCTTTTACTTGTTAAGAAATGATTAAGCAAATTTCTAAAATTCATTAATTTCTACCAGTATAAAAAAATTCCCAGCATTGACATACAGAGCACATCAAACAGAGTGTAGGAGGAAACTTTGTTGGTGTCAGGTTGCCACCAAGTCTGAAGATCACCAACAAGGGAAGTAGTGACTTCTCAATTTTAATTTGAGAGATGTGCAGCTGCCATCATTGAGCAAGCTTTCTTCAATAGGAGAGTTTTGAAATATTGGCTGACAAAATAAGATTGCAAATTTAATTTAGTGTTTTTTCTATGAGAAACACTTTCTGAGATTTTGGCTTTGAAGAATGTTTTGACTGAATCATGTGGCAACGAAGCAGAGGGGGAAGGTTGACAAAAACAGGAGGTATACGATTTATTCAGCCACTTCGATAAAAATTCTACACTGTTTGAAGTCGGATAATAACAAAGTGAAATCCATGTTCGAAGTATTGATTAATTACGAAAGTGTCATTCATTATGGGTTCACCCCATAAAATACATTTTCTCTACAGAATCTTTTATTTGGATTTTGTTTTTACCCGTTACCAAACACTTTCAATAGGAAGTACCTTGTAAGTTTGGTGAGAAATGATTTTTGCATGAAAATATCCTTACATGTCAATTACAGATGCTTAAAATTTACCTTAACCGGTGTAATTTTAACACTCAACCACCTTTATTACCCGGCCTTGTATCAGTTGATTTTTACTTGTTTCAAAGGTTAAAAGTGAAACAGAAGGAGCAATGTTTCTCAAATTTTTAATAAATCATTCGAAGTGTGGCAAGACAGATGACGTTTGAACATTTTGGCATCGAGGAATGTTTTTATCCAACTGCACGAATATTG
>BGPR01030341.1:0-18726 GCA_013235015.1 Araneus ventricosus
TTTCATCAGCTTAACTAGCTCTGATTACTCTCTTTAAAATGGCAACTGTTGCCATTCAAAAAAATCTCTAAATATAAGCTGTGAGATAAAATATTTCCAGCTGAACATTTTAAAATAAAAAAGAAATCTTGTAAAATCTCCTTTTACAGGAGATGTTACTAAAAACAAATAAATATATTCCCTCTTGATTACAAGTAGAGAATAAAATAAAAAGATCGCATTATCATGAAACTTCTTATCGCCAGAAATTTAGCAAAAGCATTGTAATCCCAAAAAATATTCAGGAATAAAACAAATAACAAAGCATTAAATCGGCGGAACGAAAACTTAATACGCATTGATTAACATTAATAGACTTGACGCACGTAATGAGGGGTGATCAAAGTATCGTGGCGCTGCGCCTCTAAAGCCAAAACATGAAGGGTGCAGACGCCTTTGATAGATATTGACGTTGAACCCGGCTTCAAGTTATGGAAGGTACTAAAGTCTCATACTCAATTCCAGCGGTAGAGCGTAGGAAGAACATTGTACTATGTTGTTGACGCAGTTATGGGGCAGAAAAGACGTATAGAGAATCTGTGTGAAATTTTCAAGGCTTGCTGATACTTGTGGTGCAAATCTGAAACAAATTTGAAGAAAGTTTGAGAGGAAGCAACTGTACAGCTGCACGGGAGTCTGCGAGGTATCTTAAACTTTTCCACAAGACTGTGAAGATGCCGTAAGGAAGACTTCATAAAGTCTAGAAGTACAAACATCCAATATGTGGGAAGTTAATCTTTGCGAAAGTCATCGGGAATCACTATCTGCAAGTTATTCAAGAATGCACATTAGCTTTGATTCAGCTGAGGACATTCTGATTTAATATTTTATACATACGGAGTGTACCAAGTTCGTACTGAAACTGCTTACAGATGAAAAGAAAACCATGAGCTTCGTGAAGGCTGTGCTGGACTTATTTGGTTATGCTAAAATGATTAGGAAATGATTATTGGGAATGAATTGTAGGTCAATAGCTGTGATTCGAGGAGATCTATATCTAAAGAGACAGTTCCAGCTTTCAACTCAACTTTTGCATATGTCTGCTGCAAGATGACAGAACCTACTTAAAAATTGCAACGAAGATAATTCTGAAAGATTTGTTCTGCCTAATATCTTTATCATCTATTTTTGTTAGAAACCTCTCCATTGGAAATCAATCAATTGAACTTTAGAAATGTGAAATTTCTACATGGATACATTTGGCATGGATTAAAATGCAATGTTTTCTGGAGTTATCTTGTTTCCTTTTCAAACAAATGTTCATTTATACTTGCATATATTCATGGAGCAGTACTTCGGATTTAGGAATTCCCAACTTCGTAAACTTTATAGTAATGAGAAAGCGAATATATCTCTAACATTAATGTAATGCAAAATTCTTCAAAATACTAAATTGAACTATCACATTGCTGCAAAGAAAACTGCGCATAGATATCAACCATCCATTTTCCTTAACTTTCTTTTATTAATATCGTCCAGAAAAATATAAATATATTCATTTTTTTTGCAATTGAGGTATCGCTAAGCTGCGTATCTGTAAGTGTATAGTATACAAAAAATATACGAATTTATTTCGATCTTTATCTATTGGTAACCATTTTGTTTTCTTCATATACTATTAATTCCTTTATAATAATGCATCACACTAAAAATTAAAAGAGTGCTACAATATCAACAAAGAGGATATACGCCGCCGAACTCATGGTTTTAAAAAACGTAGATTTTGAATGAATATTTATAAAAGAAAAATTTCTACTTTCTACAGGCGTAGTAAAAGTTTGATTTAATTCTCAATAAAAAAAATATATTTCTGTACAAAAATATATACTTCTTTTGATGCAAATTATTAATTTTAATTTTTACTGCTGGCCTTTTCTTCTAATTTATATCTTTTTGCCTCCTTTAATTGAATAAATATATGCAGTCAAATTAAAATCTTAAAATCTTCTAATCTAATTAAATCTTTAAAATGTATCAGTTCATAAGGATATGTTTGAATTGAATGTAACTGATGACTTTAAGTGCAAGAAAAAACTCTCATTCATTAATGTTTGAGATGTTCCTTTGTTGAATATGGGAATGCGAAGTATGTGAATTTAAATTTCTTCCTTCTTTAAAAAATAAGGAAAATTTTGTTTCTGTATAAGCTCAAGATCGGTTGGTAGTATTTTTTACTTTAAAATCATTTAAAGATCTAAGCGTTAATTATGCTTCTTTTCCTGAAAGCAACTGATGATTCTGGAGTATACGTTATAACGAAAATTACGACATTTGAAAAATTACAAAACCTAAGCTGCCAATATTATATTTTATGGATGAAAGCCACCATACCATCAAATGCCAATACTTATACTATTATTGGTGTACGATACTCGCTACCAGAAGTTTTAAACTCAATATACACCTTTTTTCCAATTCAGAAACTTAAGTAGTTTCTAATATTCCAGTAAGAATTAGTCAAAGTGTTCGTGGACAAAGCAATTGCTGACAGTTTAAAATGCAAAGCGGCGGAGTGGCATAGTTTTAGTAGCATGAAAGGCTAATAGTTTAAGATTAGGTGCACAGCAAAATAATATAAAGTACAATATATAGTGTCCTGAACGTGTAAATATTTGAAAATAATGCAACATTATCGATTAAAAGAGAATCCAGAAATGAAGGAAATTTGAAAAGTAAAATAAACTAAATAAACTATTAATTTTAAATAACTTTGTTGACTGGCAATCATACAAAATTATTTTCCTTGTTGACTGGCCATTCTTACAAAATGTATGCATGGTGCAACAGCTATTTGATATAGAAAATATCTCATGTCACTGGGGCAAAATGAATTGAATAAAATTGGAAGGATTTTCATTTTATTTGGTACAAAACAATAGTGCATAACTATTACCAATAATAATAATAATAACTAATAAATTTTTTTTGTATGGTAAAATTGTAAAAGTATCTACTGACGTGTAAAGGTACACATGTTCCATAAATATATCTCTGCTCCTTGGCTAAGTGCCTTTCCTTTGAAGTATACTCGACACTTCTTAAGTTGGATTTGTTCGCTCTTTTCTGTGCATGCTGTTTACAACATTGATCTGATCGACTCCTCTTCTATATATTTTATTGTATCTAATTATATTACTTATTGGCTCTTTTATTTGACAAGTTTATATAATTTTTTATTTCATCAGTTGTTAATTAATGCGCAGATTTACCAAGGCGAATTGAAGTTCATTCGCACTTAACCTTTTATCCTTCCACATGTGAGGAGAACCGAACGAACCTTTTCTGCAAAATGTCGGCTCTGTCTCTAAGATTTTGATTTTCTTCTATATACCTATGTCATGGTTTCTTTTGAATTTGGTACTACATATATGTATTTTCATTTCTAAGTAAAATAATAGCCATTAAATGCTGTTGGCCAATTATAGATACAGTGATGATTAAATCCAAAATATGACTTGCAAAATTGATACAATATTGTTCCTCTTCCGCTTCTTCCCAACACTAGAATAAACTTCAAAGTTGCATTCTCAATGAACTTAGAAAAAAGACAAAGTAAAGACGAGTTATCTACCGGTCAACAACGTTCGGCATGAAAGACGAGCTATATCTCGTCACCGGTCAATAAAGCAAGTTAATACTAAAATTTCATTAGAACAGGAAATAATCTCTGCTATCTGATTATCTTATCCTATTAAAATCTTACGTAATTACTATATAGCATTATTTTCTAACGCTTGTGCTCATTTATTCGCTGAAAGAGTAAATTATACTTAAACTGCAAGCATTTAATTTTGTATGGATAAAACTACATTTTGAAAAACAGCCTTTGTTTGAATCTCTTTATTGTACCAAGTATTTACTTAGCTATAAATATAGATTCACATTTAAGATGTACGAGTGTGTGGAAATAAAATTACAATCTGTAAACTATCTACACTCAAACGTAAGCCGTGTTTACTTCTCTACAAGATTTGGCCCTTTCTGATATCGAGAACACTAAAAGTCAAATTTCTTCAGATCTCCCTTCATATAGTAAATTAATCAAATTGGAAATCATTTGTATATTTTTTCCTTAGAAATCTCCCATTTCAGATATTTAAAAGTGGTGTTGTATCTAGAAAATCTCTTTAGTAAATTCTAAAATGGTATCACCTTTGTTTTAATAAACGACTAGGGACTCCAGCCCCCCCTCCTTTCGCATTTGCTCATCAATACTAAAAGTATCTTTAGTCTAGGTATGATTATTGCATCACAGAGAATTCACATCTTGACTTAATAATGTACTAACTATACAACGTAAAAAAATAAACCTGGAAAACATCTGATTTGTATATGCACGGCTGGGAATTACTGTTAAGCATATTAATTTAATGTGTTGCAAAAAGGTAGCTCTCATTATTCAGTATAAAGCAAATTCACTTACAGTAGAAACATATCTTGGATGAAATATTATGTACAAACAAAAAAAAACTCCATCATATATCATCGTTGAAAATAGTAAGGAAAATAGCTTTAATCATTCTCTGAGAATATGTGTGAAAGAGGCCTCTGCTAAATTGGTTCTGTTTTTAATTATATTTACCTACTGCAAAAAAAGGTATCATGATCATTCACTATAAGCATGAAGTAAATTCACTTAGAGGAAAATATATCTGGGATAAATTTTAGTCAGTACAAAGATTTGGTGCCAAAAAATCTAACTTTATATATATGCACGTTGTAAACAGTATGCAACTTTAATCATTCTCTGAGAGCAGTGCAAGAGAACTTTCTGCACTAATTATCTGGTCCTTATTTGTAATTTTGACTCTATACATAGCAAAATAGTGGATACCAATACTTACTGGTCAAAGGGTACTTATCCTGAAAATCTACAAACTTCCTTATATTCCCATACTTCCTAATCTAAATCCCAAAAAATTCCCCTTAACTCCATTTCTCCAACAAAAAAGAGAATAATTATGGAATATTCTTGCCATCATACTGCAATCGATAGGAAAAGTCTGCTCTGGGAATCTACCCTAATAGCCATTTGTTGCTCTTGCTGTGCGGCCTGGGCTGGCCTGCCTAAGCCTGCTGGTGGTATTTTAAGGATTCACTAAATCTTCTATCCAGATTCCCTTTGCACCTTTTGCTTACATTAAATTCATCTAAAAGTTCTGCAAAAAAACTAGAATCTTAATTCAATAAATTTAAAAATAGTAGTGAATTTTACTATAACGCGTAAGGATTATTACACTGTCATGGAATGCCTATGTCATGGTTGAGATTGAAACAAACTTTGATCAAGCTGCTACAAATCGGGGAGAACGAAATAGTTGGTCCTTTTGCGCCACGCTTAAGTTGCCTTTATATAATTCTAGTTTATACAATCTGGTGTTGCCTGGATAAAAAAATATTTCAAGAATAAGTACTATAATATTTCAAGCTTAATTATAAAACAGTTTCTTTCGCAACGTCTTCGGCTTTCATTCGTCCATTCCTGTACATCTGACTCTATGCATTTAGCTTCCCAACCCCTCTCTTCCCTTTATCCTCCCGGTCTTTGAACTTACCTGTCACGAATCTAATAACCTTTGATACTATGTTTTATTCCTTCAGCTGCTACTGTGACAGAAGCTGCCTACATCCTGGGTTTTATTGCCGCTTAACTGAAGCACCTTCTTCCTTTATGTTCCTATGTGCCTAATCGGAAAATGCCGAAGAGGTTCCTCTATCTCCTTCTTAGGTTCTCCTTTCGGCAGTAGTAAACTGACTTACTAACCCAAATGAATTTATACTCATTGGGATCATTTAAAAAACTTGCAAAAAATTAAATAAAACATCAAGCAGACAGACAATCTAATCCTGCATTGGATTACTGTGCAAACAAATAGAGATGGAAAAGGATGCGAAATAAAAGGAAACAAAAATTGCCTTTCTGTAATATTCAACGACAGTACATTTTGCATTTATAACTTTAATAGATTCAAAAAAACATGATCGCTTTATTGTTGTAAATTGAGACTTCAAAATTGAATTTTCTTCTTGGTTGTTTATAAAGGCCAATTTAAGAACTTTAAGAAAAAAAAATCACTAACTGCAACCAATAATAAACTGTTCGACTCCCAAAGCCATCTAAATGATATTTCATATCATTAGGAGAATAAAAGGATCAAAATTGCATACGAAACATCGCATTGTAATCTAACGTCATTGATTTCATTGCACGTGTATAGTAAAAGTTGTATGGCGCTTGAAAATAAAATAAAAGTGCAGAAATACTTGACTTGTGAAGTACGTTCCAATAAAGCACATTTTCTTAATCATGAATCACGTGTGTTTCTGCCTCTGTTGTTTAATGGGATGAAGAATTTGATAAACAGTGTAACCCATCTGAACTCTACATTATAAGAAGAGAGCTCGGTTCAAATACTGCGTTAAAATATATTTTGCTCTAAATTATACCCAGAGAAAACACTTTATCTCTAATCTAATTAAGATCACAGAGATTCTTTCTGCTCTTTTTTAAGATTATGCAAAAATCTATATTTTCTTGAAATAAAATATTCTGTGCTACAGAAAATACCCAAGCATTAGCTTCTAACAGCAGCCAATTTTCTCAAATATACATCTCAAGAACCAACAACCTTAAAGCCGAAAACAGCAAATCATGACCTAGAAATCGTGCCCTGTAGAAACGTTCCAGCAAAATCTACGTCATCTCAAAAAGCACCTCAAGAGGAAGTCTAAAAATTTACGTTAGATGGCTACTTAAATCTTCCGCCTATATTACAGATAGAGATGATCACCCAAGAATACTGCCAAGGGCTCCAAATTGCCTTCCGCTAACTCAGAATATATTGAGGTTCTTCTTATTCCTACTCAACTTCTTTAACACTGATTAGTCCGAATCAGTGTGGTTCCCTTCATCATATGAGGTCCGTATCAACGAAAATGCCGATCACTGGTTTATTTTGATCAATTCTGCTTTTGACTAGAAATCGATGTTTAATAGGAATAATCCGCGTGATTTCGTTTTACGCATGAGTATTTCTTCTTCTACTTTCTAATAAATAGCTACAGAGATGATGGATTTCGTCGCATCAGACAATATTGAAAGTTTGAAATTTTAGAAATAATCGAAAGCAGGAGACTTGTGCATTCAGATAGAGCGACGACGGACTGTATGAAAATGCAGCTCTTTCTATTGGTGCGTTACTGCTTCAATCTCCTTCTGGCAGTCATAGTCTTTTACTTATTGCCATCCTGCATATTATTACATATATATATATATAGCAGTTGTTTTCATAACAGTCGCAACTTATTTATAAAAGAGCTCAGAGTTTATTAGCTTAATAGTAAATGTGCGATTTTATAAATAAAATTTTGCAAATTTCAAACTCTATAAAAGAACGATATAAATATCTAACATGATGTACACATAAGCATTCCTGTATACGCGCTCCCTGCCAAAGCTTTCAATAAAGATACAGGCGAATCCAGTCTCTTGTACCCGATACATTCCTCATTGGATTGATTTTTTATTGCCTCTTCCTCTCAGATTTTCATAGTACATAATCAATTACTTCTCATTTTCAGTAAATTCCCGGAAAGTTGAATACGGCAGTTAATTCTGACTGCATGCCTGTGCTGCCTTAATTAGTTGTATCTGTTTTTCTTATTTTCAATTTTCATTTGACCAGAGAGAAAGCCTGCCTTATTTCAGAATTTTCCCTCATGATCCATACTCATTGCAATGAATAAAACGACAGAATCAAAATACGGCGCGAAGCTGATCAAAACACAAGGAGATAATGAGATATATCCTCTGGGTTGACCCATTGATTTTAAGGAATGAAAACTCGGCGAAGTACGTCTACTGTCGGCAGAAAACATGCAGCATTTTCCCAGTTGGGGCCAAGGATCACATAATCCAAGTTGATGGAATACTGAAGGACTTGATTCAGCAAGGAATGATTCTCGGATCTATTGCTCTGCGATCAATCCTTGATCAACTAAATTCCAGAATACGGGCCGGTCTACTATATATACATATAAAATACTATCTCTTGTGTTTCGACTAACTAACGCCGTATTTGATTTTCATTCTTTGCTATGTAAGCAATTATGGATCAAAGGGAGAATTTTATAGAAATTAAGGCTGAGGCTTTTCTCCTCTCCTTAGATAAATTCAAATAGGAAATTGAAAATAAGAAAAACAGATACAACAACTAATTAAGACAAGGCAAGCGCCTGGTCGGAATTAACTGCCATGTTCAACAGTTTTCCCGGAGTTGCAAAAAGAAATGCGAAGTAATTGATTATGTACTATAAAAATCTGAAGAGGAAGAGCAATAAAAATAAACCCAATAGGAGATATCAGATTTTCAAGACTGGATTCACCTGTATCTTTATTTTACCTTCCAGCGGGAGCGCGTATGCAAGAGATTCTTATATTGTGCATCGTATTAGATATTTTAGCGTTCTTTTATAAATTTAAGTGCAAATTATATTTATGAAATCTTTGTTTACTATTAAGCTAATAAATACAGATAACATAAATAAAAGTAGCATTTATTTTTGTAAAACAACACTATATATATATATATATATATGTACAGGGATGCACGATATGTCGTAAAATTTGTGCAGGCGCGCCCGCTGGAAGGTTAAACGATAACGCGATAGAAAGGCTACATTTTTTCTTACAGTCCAAATCATTCGCTCTATCTCGATGCACAGATCTTTTCCTTCTTTCGATTATTTCTAAAATTTCTAAACTTTCACTATCGTCTAAATACGACAATCCATCGTCTGCCATGTTTGTTTTGATAGAAGGTAGAAGAGAAATGCGCATGCGTAAAACGGAAATCCGCGGATTATCACTGTTAATCCTCGATCTCTGAGGATCAAAACAGGGTGTTAAAATAGCCTATGATCTCGGGATTTTCTTTGGAGAATACGGATTTACATATGATCAAGGGATTAACACTGATTCGAAGTTTAATCCGAGTTTTAAAGAGTTGGTGAATAAGGCCCTAAAGGGCGTAGAAAAAGACATTAATGTAGATGGATGTATTGATGCGTTTATAAAATCTTACCACTATTTTTATGCAATATTTTTGAATATAAATTTTTGTAATAAGATAACCATCGCATTTTTGTCACCTACCAACAATTCTTTTATTTAAAGCTCAGACTTTTATGTCCGGGCTGGTGAATGAAATTAAGAGTTGGATCTATTGTCATTCGAAGGGCCCAGGGAAAAATCAATAATATCCCCTTTTTCAAATTGCAGGATTGAGCGCTATCTATGAGCTTAATGAATGTAGTTTTATTGGTATAAGAATTGGTATGAATTTGGGCATCCTACAGTTAATATCTCAGAATTGTGTGCCTCTTTCTTTGATAGCAAAGGATGTATGCTTTCTAAGTTCGAAGGTTTACATTAGGCTAGCGTATAAACATTTACAGATTTAAACCACTTAAAAATGTACAAGCACTCTTATATAATGAAATAATGTCTAATTCCACGCGCCGTGACTGTATTTGGTAATCTTTGTTGTTAATTAGCATGGGCTTGGTCTTCGAAGGTTTTTCATAAAGGCTGGCATAGTGAATGCTGCACGCTTTTCTCGACGTCTGACAGCATACTGTAGCGCACCGCTCGAAAGCCCTTCCTGATACGAAACGAGCTCGTGTATACATGGAATGTATAAATTTAGTTTCTGTTGAGCAGCGACTGTGGCATTTAAAAAGTATAACATATGGAAATTTTTACATAATTTATTTATTTTTCTGAATAGGATATAGTTTTGCAATAGCTTCAGATGATTTTTCTTTTAAGGCGTTGGCTTGTGAAGTTTTGGTTATTTGATGAGAGAAGTTCTTTGATGTTATTTGCGATCCAATTTAAGGAAATTTATTTCAATTCAAAAGTGATCTGAAAGCAAACTGAAAAAAATGCATATTGACTAAAAATATTTGTATCCAGGCAACTTTACAGTTATTTAAGAACATATCATTATGTTTAAGTAAAATTTTATTTTTGAATATTTCAGATACTTATCATTGTAGTATTCATTTTTATCACAGACATTTTCCAATTTTACTCTAGATGGTGGAATTACTTGTCAATGGTTCTAAATGGATTTAGATGAATTATTTATTTTTAAAAAATACGCGTGATAAATGCATGTTGTTTTTAAAAAAGGAATTGATGTTATTAAAATGGGTCCCGTTAGAGATTTATTGTTTATTTCTTTAAATAATTAGGCCGTGCAGGAGGTGGCGAGATTTACCCCGGAAAATGGCACAGGAAGAAGGAGGGCGCAAAACTGACCATTCGGAAACAAGGTTTAAATATTAGATTAGTTAAGGCTACGAACACACGAGTCGGCTACGGCGAATTTGGCTGAGAGCTGAAAACGTGTCGGTGGTGTTCACACGGGGCGTTTGGCGAATCGTCGCTGCAGGGTGGCGCTGCATATTCGGCTTTCGTGGCCACATTCGGTGTTGATCTTTCTGAGTGAGTGATATACGTGGCTCAGAAATGGTGATTTATTTGAATGAAGAATTTATTTGAAGAGCTCCCATCGAAGAAAACATTTATTGCATATAATGAATAAAAATTTCACAACTTATAATGTATGGAACTGTTTCAGAAAATTCTCAATTGAATTCCGGATAACATACATTAGTATATAATTTTTTATTTTCCAGTATTTCATATAATGTTCTCACAAATTAAAGAATACCCTATGGATATTCTGCTTATCCTGATAAATAGTAGGCATGTAATTGAATTTCAAATAATTTTATTTTGATAAAAATTCCATTTTGAGTTATTTTTAAACAATATAGCAATTCATAATGATCATTGCATGTGTTATTTTGTAGGGAAAAAAATCGCTTTAAAAAGTAAGTAATTTCATATTTTACAGAGGCTAGGAAGAGAAAAATTATTTTTCAATATATTTTTATTTATGATTCCGAAGTCAAATGTTTCAAGTAAATTAAAAAAAATAATAAAATTTGAACATGAAGAACTGAAAAGGTTATACCTAAAAGTTATAATCTAAATATTGTTCAACTGACCTAAAACATTAATAATTTTCAACCGGTTCATTAAAAAATATATATTATCTGCTTTTTTGCAAAGTATAAATATAAATATATTCTGAAATTTGTTAAAATTAAGGGAAAAATTGCACAACTTTGAAATTCACATCATTGAAATGATTAGGATGGAGTCGCCGAATTTGGACCATCTGGACGTTGTTTACTGCACTGTGGTGGAGAAATAATTTTAACGAAAAACAAGAAACTGAATTTTTTATAGCTTATTTATTTATTTTCAGAACGTCGTAATTAACTTTTTTATGAAATGGACTTTAAATTAGGAAAAAGCAAATTCCTTAATATCAAAAATTTGATTGGGACCTACATTCCTGATGATAAAACAGTGTAACAAATTTTATCCATCTAGCTATTCAAGTTTTTGAGTTATAGTGTTCACATGAAAGCGAACAGACAGACTTCCCGTCGACGGATTTTGTACAAAATTTGATAAAAACCTACAAATTATGTGTCAAGATCACATACCAAATTTCATCCACGTAGCTCTAATAATTTTCGAGTTATCAGTTCACACAGACAGATACACAGACAGACATAATTCCAAACTTGTGTTTTTCGGACTCAAGGAGGTCTAAAACGTGGAGATTCGTCAAAATCTCGTGTTCGAATTTTTTGACGATTACAATATTTTCTCTTTGTATATTTCCTATACGAGAAAGTAAAAAAATTAAATGTAGAAGGAAACTTGATGCATTTAATGAATCAGCGACCAGTTTAATTAATGTATCAGTGAAAATCTGAATATAAAACGAGTGCCGATGAAAAGACTATTTCCTTGAAAAAAAACCCGTCCCCTCATATTATCGTAGATACAAATTTTAGCAAAAGCATTTCTTCACAATACGCCTGTTAAAGATATTTACAAGAAAACAAAATATGAATATGCCTTTATAATAAAACAGTTTAATTAAGCTTTATTATCAAATAAAATGTATTATAATTATCCTTCTAAATAAAATATTACATTAAAATTACAATTCAATAATATTTTCGAAAGTTATCTCGAAAAGGTGAAAAAAATTAACTTGATATTACATTTTCATCCTGTACAAATACAGACACACTCGCTTTAATTATTTGTAAAAAATCATAATATCAGCATAACAAAATATAATTAATCGAAAAAGAAACAAAAAATGTTTTAAATCATCTAAAATCTTATAAGTTTTTAACTAACTTTAAAGAACAGAAACGGTGCTTGGACCTGCCATCCGTTTAGAGCGAAAACGCTTTCGAACAAAAACACGTATGAACACTGTCACTCGTTACTATGGGACCAAGCGACGATTTGCCGGCGAAACCGGAACTGCTTCATTGGGGAACGATGAGACGAGCGCGACGAGATCTGGTTACACGACTTTGCCGCGCAAGTGTGAACAGCTCCATTAAAGAACGCGGGGTCATGTGTCGCCTCACGGCCACAGCTTTCGACGAAAACGACCCGTCTGTTCGCACCCTTAGACTGCTTCCTGCCCGGTTCTAAAGTGAAGCCGCTGTCATGCAATTTATTTTTAGCCGCCGCCCCCTCCCCACCCTTGAAATCCTTTTATAGATAATTTTTTTTAAAAATACGTCGCCGCATATTCTCGCATATACAATATTTAGCAAAAGTCTATTTCTTCACAACCCACCAGTGAAAAATATTATTAAAAAATATACATATAGAGTGTAGCAATTTGAAAGTAAACGATTCTTAATAAACGAGACATGTATTATAATTATTCCACTAAATGAAATATTAAATTAAAAATTCACACTAAGTCAATAAACCCGTTTAAGTTACTTTCTTTTAATATATCTTTCTCAGTTGCAATTAAACCTAATTTATTCAATCTTTCTTGGCACATCTACGATCATAAGTAAGAATTAATTTTTTTAATATAGAGAAGCTTCTTTTGCATTTTACAAATGTGATTGGAGGGCTTAAGTATATTCTCAAGGCTACCGAAATGTTGGAAAATGATGAAATTAAATTATTTTCTTCAATAAATTCCAAATTTTTGATGGCTGAATAATACCATCATTAATTATTTTCCACAAGATTAAATCATTATGCGAGTCATCAATTTTAAAATACATTGATATTGAATCGGCATTTAAAACTTCTAATTTTTAAAGTTATCTTCGGACCTATTCCTGAATTCAATTACAAATTTAAATAATGTGTTACATTCATTTAGAAAGTCAAACATTTCTTGAATGGAATTCAAAGCAGCATCCGAATTGCTAAAATCCAACGTTAAAAACTAATTTTAGAATATTTGGTCTGTTAATTAGTGCATTGACAATCGACGACCGACTTTTTTCTGTGCCTTTTAAAGGGAGATAATATGTTAATTTCATGATTAGTCGCTAATGAGGGGGCGTCAATGATATATTTGTTAAAGGCCGCATCATATATAGATTAATTTAAGAAGTTGTTAGTTTTATTGAGTAGCTTAATAGATTCATTAATCGTTGACTTAAGACATTTTAACAGTTTACAAGTGAAATTAGCACTTGCAAGAGTATCATCCCATATCAAAATTGAACAAATAAACTTAAAAGTTTATTCTTTATCCAATACAACAATTTGTTGCAACTTAAGTTTTATTTCTCTTGAAGCAATTTTTTTTAACATATTCAAACTTTTTATTATTTCTTTTGATTCCGATACCCTATATTATTTGAATTTGAAATCATATTTATTCTTATTATCTTCTTTTGTTCCTCAAGATTTGAAAAGGGAGTTCTTATTGGAACATTTCAAAAAATGATAATTCACAAATAATCTTCTGTATGTCATTTTAAGGATTTATCTGTTATCAGTTAATTCTAGAAATAAGAATATCACTTCTGTTATAAAGCAAATTCAAGTTTTTTCAAAATTATCATTCAGAGTATATTCAGCACTATTGTTCAGAAGAAATTTAATAAAATACTTGCACGCGTGTTGAACATATGAAAATTATATATAAGTGATTGCAAGAATTCTGCGAAAATGCTAGTTTAATTGCTTTACTGAGTCGGCAGATTAAACTGCAGACATATAAACGCGTAGATGACAATAAGAGAAATAATTTAATCTGAGAGAAAAGGAAGAATAAAACTCGTTAAAATTTTACAAAAACTAGATTTCTTATCATGACATATTTTTCTCGATAACCAGATGAAAAAAAACAATTATTCCTTTTGTTTTCAACGTCACAATTTACTAGTAATTTATACCTGTGTGAATTAATAAAACTTTCGACATCTATCTCTTTCTTTTTATTATGTTTATATGCTTAATACAGAATAATTACAATTGGTGTCTTACGGAAAGTAAAAATAGCGAAAAATAATAACGAACTACAACAAAATCTTTTCAAAGAGAAATAATATAGTTGGAGCTATGAACACTTTCAGATAGAAATGAACACTTTTTAGACAGTGCCAAAGGGAAAGTTTTTCTTTCTATGGTGGTCTATTGACTCGAATGCCACATTTTTTAGCAATCATTTTCTATGAACCTCGGAAATAGAAAAACAATAATTTTCACTGTATCTAATTTTCTTGCGTTGAAATTATCTAATAAAGTTTTTGATTCCGAGAACTTTTTGTCTTTACCTACTGTTTATTTACATTTATTACATCCTTTTTGTCTTAAAACGCGAAAGTGTAAATGGTAAAAGTTCAAAGTAAATACATACAATGATTAATTTTATGTATTTACTTTGTAGCACCGGATTTTGATATTGACTCGAAAGTTCTTAAAGTGTATATGAGGGTTTAAAATGTATATTAGTTTAAAGATCGGGGTTTTTCTGAATTAAAACCAAAATGAAAGAATTTGACCGTGGTTACAAAATTTTCAAAATCCAAGTAAACTAAAGGTGCAAGGGCGGTAATTGGTATCTAATGAGGTTTTTAATTAGCTTGTACTACAGTGGGGGCCGCTTGTAATAACCACTTGGCTCCAAGCCAAGGTGTTCACTACATCCGAACGATCAGTACATCAAAAACACCTTAACATATAAAACAAATCTATAGGGCAACAAAGCATCGCACAAGGGCAACAGAAGAACAAGCTTACAGGCATTTAAGTCAACTAAATGGAAAAATAAAATCGACACAATGTGCGGAATTTAAAAAAAATTCACACATAATTATTTTTTACTCTATCTAAAGCTGTTATCAAGTCTTACTAGTTTTTGAAAGCATTTTTTAAATAATCTGTTGGGTGCACCGTTCATTGATATGAAAAAGGCTCATCAAAAGATTCTGCACGATACTGGACTTAAAGTACAAAGGGTATGCACAGTTTCTTGAGCTGATGTTGGTGTCTCTTCTGACACCTCTTGCTCGTCATAGACCTTATTATCTCTGGCTTCATCTCATTGAAGTGGATCACTACACGTGATTTATTGATCACTAGAAAAGGAGGGTTTCTATGTGTTCAGATACGGGAGATTCGTTCCACTCTACTTTGATGTGTACAAACGACGGATAATAGCATCCGTGATCCTATGAAATTAAGGAAGAAAAAATTGCAGATATCATATGACACACCAGAAATTTTTATATTCTTTTATTAACACATTCAGAATATTTCAGACACATCCATCTTTTTATATAATGGTTAACATTAAGTAAGTAACTTGCACAATTGATGTATAAGTCATAAAAAAATGCAGTCATATTATACATACTCTTCTTGCATAGAAACACATCCAGCATTTGATAATATTAATTTCGTGCCATGGTAATGCATATCATTATGCTGAATTATGAATGATTATGATCATGAATAAATATATTTAACAGAAGTTTTTGTCATTTTCATACACAGGTTTATAATATTGTAAATGACATTCTTATAGGAATGAAATATATTTTGCTATAAAAATATACTTCCCATGATGAAAGATATTAATTCTGATGACTGCTTTTAATGTGAATTTTTCCACATTGATATATGTTTCTTTGATCAATATTGTAAATTATATACATTCAAAATTATATAACTGTAGAAAAACAAATTTGTTTATTAGTCAGTAGGGAAATGTCTTTTCATATGTGTATAAAATGATGTTCTGATATGAAATTCTAAACTTCTTGCGTAGTGTCTCTTTTTTAAAAACGGCGATGAGCTACTTTTTCTATGAGAACACCCCATAGAAGAAGAAGGCTAGGAAAAACCGAGAAAATGCGCCAGTTGATCTGATGTTAGTTTAGTTGTGTCTGAACAATGAAATGAGAAAAGTTGAAAGTAATTTCATGGGATTTCTTCCTTTTATTTTGTCCGAGTTTATACCTTTCATCAAATAATTCCTAAGTTAGACCAAAAGAACATTTAAAGATATACATGGTAGACAATCGAGCGAATGTAAGCGAATATCGTTTACAAATTTAGAATTTATACATTTTAGACATATTTTTCTCTGCCAATAAAAAATAATAATCGTTTGTTTTGTATTTTAAAAAATTTTAAGACTTGTTTTTTCTTCAACTTTTTGTTTTAAATGCAATGTTTATGGTGATACAGTTATGGAATTCAAAGAAGGTTAATTGTTTAGACATTCAGGGCCGGACCCCCACCCCCTCTTCGTCAGTGCGCCGTCACAGAGTAGAAAAATCGAGGGTTCAACATGGTCAAAACAAAATGAGAAAAAACACAACAGAGTTTCTGAATTAATTAGAAAATTTTCTGAAAAATTCTAAAGAAACAATAGAACACTCGAATTTTATGTAGTAATGACGACAAACGTTTCAAGTCACTACTCCAGTATTCTATTTATATAAAATGCAATATATTTGTGATTGTGTGTCTGTATGCGGTATGGAGCAGAGTACCTATTGGTACGAAATTTGGCAAAAAGGTTTCCCAGGTCAGTGAGCCGAAATACCTCAAAGCGGCAACATAAAATAATCAAATACTTGAGTAAAACCATTCAAAATGAGTCATTCATCTAATTGCACCCAAAGACAAAAGTCAAATTTCAGATGAAGCGAAAAAATCAAAATATTACTTAACTATATCAGATTACGCACCTTACTTGAGTAAAACAGAGTAAATGACCTTCATTTTAAGGTATGTGTCGATTGAACAAGAAGACATCAATATTCGTGTATATTTTTTGAGGCTTTCTTCCGAATGAAAGATCAAGAAGCCAACAACTTTTCGAGGTCTTAATTCGTGAGCTAGAAAACCTGTGATTGTGCCTTTGACAAATACTATAACAGTCAAAGTATAAAATAATGGGGCGAATACGAAAGAAGAGCATGCGGGGGGGGGGCTGCAGGCAAAGATTAGAAGCATCGACTCGCGTGCTTTTTTCATACCATGTGGTAGCCACTGCCTTAACCCGGTGGTAAATGATATGGCCAAATCATCATTAGAAGGAGCCAACTTCTTTAATATTCTTCAAAAATTGTACTTATTTTTTTCCTTCATATACTTTCAGATGTCAGCGACACCAGATGGGAAAGTCGAATTTATGTTATAAAGCCGCTGAAGTATCAAATCGTTTAGATATATGATGAATTGTTCAGCATTTACAAGAACAAAGATATAGATAGTTCAATAAGAGATGAAGCATCTGGGATACTTACGCAAATACAACAATTCAAATTTCTTTGTTCTGTCGTGATATGGTATGAGGTATTCATTCATGTGAATCCAATTAGTAAACTCATGCAAGAGAAAAATTACGATATTGCATTGGCAACAAAACTTTTGGGAAGTTCCAATCTTTTTTTTCAGGAATTTGAGATCGGACCATCAATTTAATGCCATCCTTGTCAATGCTGGCGAAATGGCATCCAAAAGAATCCTCACCGACCTGTCATCAAAATAAATAAAATTCTGTGTGATTAAAAATATCTGTATCCGGGCAACGTTACAGTATTTTAAGAATAAACCATTATTTTTGTGTAGAACCTCATTTCAGATTCATTTAATTGTTGTTACGTTTTTATTTAACAAAGATATTTTCTAATTGAAATTGAAATGAGCGTCAATGATGAGAGATAAATTTAGATTAATAATTTATCTACAGCAAACACGAATGATAAATGTTGGTGGTTTTTACGAAAAGAAAATTATGTTACTTCAATGTGTTGCATAAGAGATTTATTACGTACAAGCAGCCTTAGGCGACCAGCTTGTTCTCCGGGAATATAATTTCAATTAAATCTCTTATGCAAAATTTGATATTCATGGTTCCCTTAAAAAATCATTTTAAACTTCAAATTGCGATAAACAATAAAACCGCGTTCTTTTCGTAGCCTTGCACTCGTTCTGTTCCTTGTCTACATGAACTTCCCTAATGGAGTCAAGTAACTATTCGTGTTATTTAAAATCTAATTTTTCTTTATCGACGCGAACTTTACTTTCTTATTTCTTTATGTAAAATATGCATTTCAATTCAACATTAAAATGACGCGGAACATTTTACGTCCAGCAGCATGTTAATTGGTTTAAAACATCCTGATAAAAGGAATTAAACATACCAACTGTAATCGTTCAGTTCACGTGATTATTTCCTTGTACACTTAATATCTTGAGGACTTTCTTTACAGATTTCACAGAAAAATTGCTGAAAT
>BGPR01030343.1:1756-18725 GCA_013235015.1 Araneus ventricosus
ATTTAGTAATGAAACAATGAAATTTAGTAACGAAACAATGAAATTTAATATCACGCAATCTGATAATAATCAAACAATAAAATTTAGTAATGAAACAATGAAATTTAGTATCACGCAATCTGGTAATAATGAAACAATGAAATTTAGTAATGAAACAATGAAATTTAGTATCACGCAATCTGATAATAATGAAACAATGAAATTTAGTATCACGCAACGTTTGAATTTTCCGTCAACATTTCATGAAATCGACCACATCTCATCACTCAATTTTGACTTGGTCCCCAACTGTGTAACTACGTCGCTTTCCTTACTTAATTGTATCCATTCACTGAAAGAAAATAAATAAATTATAGTCAATTTAAAAATTAAGAATGAATTAAAAAACAACAAAGTTACCTGAAAATCAATTTAATTTTTGCGAATTGATGAAGGGACACATTTTGCAAAATTGTTTATCATTTTTTAAGAAAGCTTAGGAAATTAGAAGATGGCTAAGTTCACATCGAGTTCTTTTCTCTCTTTTATCTTCAGTGGCTTGAAATAAATGTGACTTCTGAGGCAATTATAAAATTTGAATTCAGTGTGGCTGTGAAAATTGCTTTAATGGAATGAAAAAAAAATCTTTACAATTAGTTTTCACCTTTTTGGTTTTGAACTAAATTCTTTTTTCAAACGCTGCTTTCTTAATTAATTTCAACGGTGAATTTCTATTCATGAGGCACAGTCCAAAGTGATTACAGAACTTAATATTTAAAGATTATTTTAACAGAAGAAGAAACTTAATTATTTAATCTGAGAAGGTGTTACTTTTTATCATTTCATTTTCATCTTAAAACTGGAATAATCGAATTTGATAGAATCATAATTTTACTTAAGTATTCTCTTTAAGCAACTTTTGGTAAGAAAAATGCCAAACTGAAACAAAAGAAAGGAGTTTTGAGCAATGACTTCAATGCAATATTGATGAAGTTACTCTTAACTGATTATGTGCTTAGATGATGAAAAGTGATTTATTTTTATATTTAGTGTGTAGTCGACAAACCATTCTTGCTGAAGATTTCTTATCTAAGGTATCCGACTGGTTTAAAAATCGTCGTTTTTTATGAAATTATCGAAAAACTTTTTATGACTTAATTTTGTAGCCTGTTTAATCAGCTTTCTAAAACTGTCTCACTTTTTACTCTCCGTGAATTACAAATGGAGTTACAGCTGTTTTATTACCGAACTGTAAGCGTTATTTTAAGTTGCATGAAAACTTGAAATGTGTTTTCTGAGAAATGATATTTTTGATGAAAACTTTTGACCGTAACAATGATTTCTCAAAACGTTATTCAAATATGGATATGAAATTTTCTGAGATTGTTTTCTGTAATATGCTTGATGTTTTCCTCTAAAAACTAATGTCAGTTGTAAAATCAGGTAATATTTTTAAGTGTTTAAATATAAACGAAAAGCATTTTTATGAAAAATTACCAGTTTAGTAACTATGTTCAGCTATTTCTCAAAACTATTTTGAAGTACAAGAAAGATTTTAGAGCATAACACAGATAACTGTGATAAAAATGTACTCCTACAAGGACTTATGTACATTTAGAATATGATTTTGTCTATGGCTGTTAGCGTAAGGCAAGTATTTTAGTCATTTTTCTTCAAATTTCTCAGTTTTTTAAAAATATTATTTTGATAGCTTAATTTTACAATATTTTCATAGTTTTAAAACGTATGCAGTTGAAAAAAAACATTAAAAATATATAAAATTTATTTTTCAAAAAAATGTCTCCGAACACAGTCGGATACCTTAATACAAATTTTCTTATGAAGATTAACGTACATTATAATAAAATACGAGAGCGGTTTAAGGTTGGACCTCTTATGTAATCAAGGGTAAGATGACGAAGACGACACATATGCTGGCAACAGCGCTTCTTATTTCCATACCCTACCATTGCAGACGTTTCATCTTAGCAACTGTACATGGTGTCCGAGAATTGTCGGATACATTTCAAAAATTATTAATAAAATAAACTAACAATGTTTCAACTACGGTTTTTTTAAATGAGAGCGCATTTTAAAAAGTTTTAACGTAGGACTACGTTCCTCCCATTGCGGTCTCAGGAAGGAATATGATTCAAACGCCACGAAAAACGTTGTATGGGAGATCCTCTATATCACGGTAACTACATATGTTAAAAACATAACTAATGTCTTATTTTAGAGATGAAAGGTAACAACAGAAGATACAAAAATAAATTGGAAATCGGAATTGTAGTTCATCGACTACTAAGTCGCAAATTTGGGCAAAAATACGCATGAATTAATGGCGTCATACGCATGAGGTGCGCGCGCACAATTGGCTGACGCTCTCGCTTTCCACGTTTTCGCGGGCCCGATTTCGTTATTGAGTTGAAAATTTTGATTGATTCAATTTTTACAGGAAACATTAGACCCCAATTATTAAATTATGTATCTTACTTTTCATATTATCGGCCGATTCTACACAGAATTGTAAGATTTTCACGCTCGATTGTTGAATTCAAAACAAAAGAATTGACTTTGGAATATCTTTTATTAAGAAATAAAACAATTTTCATTGTAACCTTAGTTTCATTTTATTTCGCCAATTTCCATACATTAGTATTCCAGAGAAACAAAAGAGAAACCGAGAAACAAAAGAGCCACGCGAGTAAAGTAGTCCTAAGCCTTTAACATCACCGGCTGTTTGAAAAAGATAGCCTCATGTCATTTTTTCCCCAGATAGGTAAAACGCCGTTACGGTGGTCCAGGGGGTCGTAAATTACTGGAAATCAAAAATTTGTTTAGAGCCATTATCTGCGAAAATATTAAAACTGGAAGAAAAATAAAAGTACGTATTTGTAGGGAATTTCATGCTCTTTAATTTGCAATTCCACATGTAGTGTGAAAACTGAAGAGTTTTCGAGATATTAAAAAATCTAAAAAAAAAAAACAGAAAACGCTCACATCGGCTTCTGCCGATTGGTAGCCATCGCGAATGGAAATCTGTCACCGGTGACTGACACTCAACTAGCTAATTAGATTACCCCCTTCTCTATTATCTCATAACTATAGGAGTGAATAATTTCTTTCGACGTGAAAACGTCTTTCCGCTCGTTACAGTGATAGTCGGTCCAACTTTCTTGTGTGACAAAATACCGTCAGATATGAATCGCTAATAACTACGAGACTAAGAAAGCGAAAAGAATGGTTGACCCCACAAAGGATAGATCATATCTGTAAGAGTTTGTTGCTTGGTATTTGTGTTGCCTGTGACGTCATCGTACCAGTCTAGGCGCATGCTCGTGTTTGTTATGAATTAGCTTTATGTAAGGTTTTAAATAAGTGATGCGTGGAAATGCGGTTACCTACGAGGATGATTCTGGCGTCATTTTAAAGACCTTAGGAAAATTACTGGGAACCAAAGTGATAAACTAAAACTACTTATCAGAATATAAGTAAAAATCGGTATTTAATTGAAAATTTCAAATTCCAAATGTTTTTTTATTATAACATACCGAGTTTTCTTTCTAATTGTACGAAACTTACAGAATACTTGGGAATTAGTGAAAAAAACATAGTATTAAAATTTAAATTGAAAATTTGAATATTACGGGAAATATGAGCATTTGTAGTAAAATCTGTTTTGCTGCGCATACGCGAAATGTAGTTCTATATACTGTCAACAGATGGCGCCCTAAGACGCTGCTCTAAATAAAACATAAGAAAGGCGCGGTTCGGTTCCGCGCTGTATAATTTTCGTGAAAACGTCGGGATAAAATCATAAAACAAGTGTTTCGTATTAGTAATAAGTAATTTAATTATCAATCTCGTTAATACAACATTTACACAGAGTAGTATGATGGTTATAGAACAGATAAATCACAGCTACCACAGACCCTTGCTACATGTGATAAACTTGTGATTTATCTATTCTTGTGATTTACCATTATACTACTTTTCGTAAATATTGTATTAGAAAGATTGATAATCAAATTACATATTAATACGAAACACTTGTTTTATGATTTTATTTCGACGTTTATCACGAAAACTCTACGGCGCGGACCGGAACAGCGTTTTTCTTATGGTTTTTTTTTTGTTCTGAGGAAAGTAAACCAATTGAAAAGAGATGCCACTTACGAAGGAAGAACGGATTTGAATTATTCTGTTGGCTGGGGCTGGGAGTGGTATCACCCGCTATGCAGTGCTTACTTTCAGTGCAACGCACAGAATGCAAATAACCCAAGACATCGTGGCAAATCTTATCAAGAAGTTCAAATGGACAGTTTCCGTCTTCCATGCAAGCACACCCGGAAGATCAAAGACGGCAGCAGATGAAGGCATGTCAGCACAGGTGCTACCAGGCGCTTTAATCACTTTTCATTTACGACAATCATGGGACAATTTTACAATGGGATCCTATCACTCACGCTGAAAGTGTAGCTCTAACTTGATTTTGGATCCCATATAGGATCTTGAAGGAGAAAACATGGTGTATGGAAGAAGTCATATCCTATGCTCAAGTAAATTTTTCAGGTGATTATCATTTCAATTTAACTGTCGCCATTAATTTATGATACCATATAAATCGCTATGCGTATAACCTATTTTTAAAATTTCTATTATTACATATCTTAATATAAATAAAAGTCATTGTGGGTTTGTATGTTTGTATATATGTTTGTATGTATGTTTGTATCTATGTTCCACATCTCCTCCTAAACTACGGCACCGATTTCAACCAAACTTTGAACACTTATTAATTAAGACTAAGGTAAGATTACTGTCAACTTTTTAAATCGCTAAAGTTAATTAAACAGTCAGTTAATTAAAAAGTAACCGAAACCGTTTTTCCGCTGTAAGTTCGGAGCAAATTATCCCCTGAATATTATTTTTATACCATCTTAAAGTTCAAAATTTTACCTTTTTAATGATATCAATTTTATATCTGTGACATTTTTCTTTCAATTTGTATTAATTTTTCAAAATTTAAAAAAAGTTGACACGCAGACGATTTTAAAATAAATCAAATTTAATGATACTAGAATTGATACTGATGAGTTGCTAGGCAACGGTGTAACTACTTTGCCATTATTTTTTCTGTTTATTTTATTTTTTTTTCAAATATCGTATCGCAATGTTTTCATTGGTTCTTAAAGAATTCTAAAGCTTATTTAATTAGATTAAAAAATCACCGCAGTTCATATCACCTGTCATTTTTTCCTGCGTTTCGGAAGAAATAATAAATCCTTAATAATATATTAAATGAGAAAGTGTGTCTGTCTGTTTGTTACGCTTTCTCGGCCAAACTACACATGGAATAACTTATTTTGAATGTCAAACATCACGTGATCATAAAGAAAGCCGCGATTATGTAATCTTTCAGAGAAAATAAACAAATAATTTATTAATGGAATAATAAATATAATTACTCAACTCGACGCTTGATTTTCATTTTTCGAGTTCGCAGTCTATTTAATTTTAGTGATTTATACTTTTCCATATCAGATTTTATTCAAGAAGCTGTCGATAAATTGACGCCGGGACAGAAATCTATTGATAGATATAATATAGCTGCAAGAGTTTTTAGATTAAAATTTAGAAACTAAAGTTTATTATAACTAAAGGAAAATATGCGACGATATAGTATTTTGTTTTATGTATTCTTTTAAATGGTAGAAGTGGATGACATATAGCATGATGGGTGGTACACAGATTATAAGGGCCTGATGATACCATTGAGTAGAATGATGTAATTTACAATAACGGAGAATATATGAGGAATAGAGAATGATTGTTGAATTAGTAATTTTGGCACTGATTAATGAAAGTTTAAGTCAGATAAATAAAAAAAAATATATGTTACAAGTAACATCATATCCTGTAGAGTTCTTGAACTCCTTAGAATTGTCAGGGGTACCTTCCGACAAGCTGATATTAAAAGTCGGTGTGCCAGTACTATTGATACGGAACCTCGATGTACCGAGACTGCGCACGGTTACAAATTGCACACCTAGGTCCAAACGTCGTGAGAGTGTTTAAAAACGAGAGAGTGTTTTAATTTCAAGCATTCCGATAATACCGAAGGATTTGCCACCCAATTTTAAAAGGTAGGCTCAGGGCCAGACACTCAAAGGGGCAGGCGTACATTTGGAAAACCATATTTTTCCCATAGGCAACATATGTGGCGTGTTCACGTGTGTCCAGACAACAAAACCTCTACATCCGTGCAAAAAAGGTAGTATACAAAAGTGTGTTAGCATAGATAAAAAAATTACCTAACTATAACAGCAAACTCTCCTGTTAGTTGTCCAATAATGTATTATCAACCATCAAAACTTTTAATTTTCACTTTCAACATGTAACGAAACATTTACATTCGTGAATTTAAAAAATTTAATACTTCAAATTCTTCGCGCACGAAGTCGCGGGTTACAGCTAGTTGTTACATAAAAATGTAAGATGTTTGTACGCTGAAATCTAGTCCCATAAGTAGGATAATGGAGAATGACACTTTATTCCGGAAAACACGAAGCACAGGTAACAAGGAAAATAACACTTTCTCAGATTAGCAATACAAACAGACAACAATTCACTATTAAGAACAGCAGCAGCACTTTCTCAGATTAGCAATACAAACAGACAGCAATTCACTATTAAGAACAGCAGCAGCACTTTCTCAGATTAGTAATACAAACCGACAGCAATTCACTATTAAGAATAGCAACAGCACTTTAATACCGCTCAAAACAGCTTACTAACACGCACAGCGGATAAAACTACAAAGAGAGATTCCAAATACGTTCGCATTTTAAAGGGGAACCCTGTCGATCAACACTCTTACACTCGATAGACTCTCCAAGACGATCAACTCACCAAGTCGATGAAACACACACGACTTTAGTGTTCCGAACACGGTCCTTCTATATTCTCCCCGACAGGTCGTGACGTCATATGGAATCATCTGGATAAATCCGGATATCGACCCCTAATAGAGACATCAGAAAAAGTCCAGTACTTTTGAGATCCCCCATTTCGTTGCCAAATTGATTTCCAAGTTTGTCGCCAAGATGGGGGGCGATCCCATACCTACCCCTGTAGACCTCTCTTCCCAACCATATGACTAACATAGCTAGAAAGCTACATTCCATGTTCGTAACAATATACCCTAGTAGCACAAAATGCCCGACGATATTGTTGCGATATCTTCACGATATTGTACGGTTTTCAGAATCTCGAACAACATCGTAGAGATGTCGGACAATATCTTGTGGTAATAGGGTAATAAGGGGTCCACAAAGCTATCATACAATCATTAAAGTAATTATCTTTTTAAATTAATTAGTGGTTCTGAATTTATTTGTAAGTTTCTTTCTTTCTTAGGCTTTTTTTTCAAAATTCATTATATGAAACTCACTTTAATTCTCTACACACCCCAGAGAGTGTAGGATAAAGACAGAGATAAAAAAAATAAAGTCTGAAGAGTAATTATATTTTTCTGCAACGAATAGGGAAAATAATTAGATAAAGAATTCCCGAAATTAATCGCATAATTTATTCATCTGAATCTTTCAGGAAACTTTACCTTCCTTTTCTTGTTTACATTTCACTTATCTAACGAACTCGAGACACATTTTTAGAATTCACAAAGATACATAATTAAGGATGCAGATATCGATTCCCATTTCCTCCAAATAAAACACCTTAAAAGCATTCACTAATTTATCTAAGTAATCTTTATGCATTTGCGACAAAAGAAAACCGGGAAGGTATTTAATCCGATCTGCCATTGAAAATGGATCTCTAGAAAGGAAGCCATTGTTGACATAGAACTGTAAGGAAGAAGAAGAGTGTAAACATGTCATATTTCATCGGGAAGTGCAAACGATAATGACAATTATCGCTCGCGATGCGTTTTTCGAATAAAAGAACACCTGGATATCAATTTGTTAAGAGATTCCTGGAACGGCGTGTCAAAAATAACAAATCAAAAGCGGGTATTGAAATTAAAGAACTCTGAATTTCTCTGTTCATAAGAACTTCAGTTCTAACAACGCAGCTTTCGAAACTGGTAAGGAAATGATCACGAATCTTTGAAAGAACGTTATTTTTAAAATGTAATGAATTGTAGTTTCGCCATTCATGAGCTCAGTTTGTGATAAGAAGATGTTCCATGATTTATATTTAAAAAAATAAGAGTAAAATAATGATAGTGTTCGTGATTTTGTTAAGTTTAAAATGCTTACAGCATGTGACAATAATTGGGTGGCGGAACAAATGCAAACAGAGTGATTGGTATCTTTTTATACTCAAAACTACTATATATCTGAAGAGTTGTTTTAATTCCCAATATTGAGAATAAGCTCAGAGTTGAGATGAGTTTAAAGGAAAAAGATAAATGAACCCAAATAAATAGTTTCGACTTCGTAACATTTTACATCTTAAGAAGACAAGTTCAAGAGAAATAAAAGAATGCAGCTTTGAAGCTTTATAGTTTTCGGAAGTTTGCTGAATTCAAATTAGAAAGAAAAATTCTGGAGTCTCAAAGAGGTAGTGATTTGATAAAACTCTGCAAGAAAAAAGTTCAACGAATAAGAGATATGGTGAATTTGGAGGGGAAGAGCAAAACACAAAATTTAGAGTCTCACACGTCACAAGCAAAACTTTCATTGGAAAATTTACTACTGCTTCTATTCTCTTCTGAAGTTACAGCCTTTGTACATTATTTCGCAAATTTTGCTCTTCCACGATGGTGAAAGGAGAGTGATTTTTTACACTATGTTATCTTCATTTTTTGTTCCTCTTGATGTCTAATAACAAGTTTCAAAGAATTACGATAAATAACCTGAACCCCTTACGCTGCGGTTATATGCCTTAGTTTTCTAACTTAGCCTAGAAAGCAACTTAAAGTATCTCAGGAATATGAAATTCTAAACTAATCTTATAAAAAAACTTATTGAAGATTTCCAAAGACATGTTATGCGATTAAAATTAGGGTACCATCATGTATTGCTTTCAAGAGCGTGAAGATAATGAAATACAATTAAACTAGGAATCAACACAAATTTAAAAATAAATTTAAACATACAATACAAAATTTAAACAATGTTTAAGTAGCTCGCAGTATGCCACTGCATACAAAAAACAAAGGAAGTCAAAAATTATTCAAAGAAAGTTAAAAACCGAGAAACATACTCCGAGAGAATAGAATTAAACAAACAAGGAATCCATTCTAGTCCACCTTTTCAAGGGCTATAGACTATATTGGATATGGATTCAAATTATTTGGGACATTTTTCTGTAAGAAGCTTGATTTTCGTTTGAAAAAGCTTCTCATAGCCCGAAATTTCCCAATCAAAGACGAACAATGCAAGGAACCAACAAAAGAATTAAAAAACAAAGAAACATAATACCACTAACAAAAATTATTCAAAGAAAGTTAAAAACCGAGAAACATACTCCGAGAGAGTAGAATTAAACAAACAAGGAATCCATTCTAGTCCACCTTTTCAAGGGCTATAGACTATTTCGATATGGATTCAAATTATTTGGGACATTTTTCTGTAAGAAGTTTGACTTTCGTCTGAAAAAGCTTCTCATAACCCGAAATTTCCCAATCAAAGAAGAGCAAGACAAGTAACCAATAAAAGAATTTAAAAACAAAGAAACATAATACCGCTAACAAGATTGATTAAAAAAATATTAGCCATCGGGCAGGAAATGCCTTCATAAAAATATCAGTAAAAGAAGGAAAAAATCAAACTTACCCTAGCCTTGTAGAGAATGAAAATATCCTCATTTTAATCATATACTGAACAAATTTCCTGCCCGGTTAATTCTCAAAAAAACTATTAATCCCGATTCGTAATATAAACAACCAGGTCGGATTAAGCCCTATAGGTGTCCTTAGGCAATGCAAATCTCAGCCCCCCCCCCTTCTTTCTCTCCAATTTCCAAAACCAAACCTTTTTATTGATTTTAATTTAATCTCTATATAAACAGGTTTAAGCAGCTAATTTTGAAATGATGAAATAGCGAAATATTTAATTGCGGATCACTTTCCAGACAGATGATTTCTGTATATCTCGTATTAAAAAAATGCAAAATTTAAAAGTAATTTTATACAAAATAGCACATCTTTTCTTTTAATACAATTTGAATACTCTTTACCTATAGAATCGGGCATTTTTTTTAGATTTAGAAAACAGAATGATATAAAACTTACAGATTGTAGTTCATTACAAATGTTGTTTGAATAATGTCGCAAAATTTGTATAATACTTGATTTTAATTTGGATGAGTTCGAGTGCTCGGCCTTTGTAAAATAAATGAAAACACAAAATGAAATTAATCTGAAAGTACCTCAAAAAAATCTCGGATATCTCAGAAGTTGCCGGGGCCCCTAGGCATTTGCCTACTTAGCCTATTTAATAACCCGGCCCTGAACATAGAATGAATATGACCTTTGGAAGAGTCGGCGTATTTCTTCAAGCAAAATTCGAAGGAAAAGATTCATTTTGTTACTCATATTCACAGTTTTCAGTGATAAACATTTAATTTAATATACTTATCTTTAAATATGAACATAGATTAATTATTTTTTCTTTCAGTATTAGGGATCCAACCTTCTATGATAACGCGTCTATTCCAACTACTTTTGTTAAATTTTGCCTCTTTCTGAGGAATTACTGAAATTTAGATGAGCAACGTGGATATTGTTTTTTGGGCTACTAATTCATGAACCGTTTAATTTTGCAAGGGGACTTCGGCAGGCTTGGACGAAATTGCATTTTTGTTTTATTTGATGAAGGTAGATACTTAATTTGGTATAAAAATGAGACTTCTACCATACACGGCCATGTTGTTGTGAAACACCTGTTGTTTAGCAACGGATTCGGAAAACCACCGCGCTTTTGCGCATGCGCAGGGCTGAGTTATTTTCATCAAAATAGGGGAAAAGTGAAGAATGGAAGGGTGATGTTTACATTTTACTGAGCGTGATCTAACAAAGAACTCCGTAAATGCGTTCATATGACTCATTGCCTGACACCCCTTTCCGGTGTAAAATCGTCCAAAAGTAGTAGTCTCGGAATCCGTTGCTGAACAGTAAGTTTCCGTTTGGTGCTAGAAAGGGACTGCTCCGCAGAAGACCACTTTTAACATCAATTTTGCTGTTCTCCTCTGGATGGCAGAAGCGCCCTTTTAAACTCAAATGATTCACACGTTACTTAAACTAAAACAGAACATTTCCAATAAACAGCCCCCCTTTTATTTTCATTTCTCTTTGCCTAACAGAAAACCTTGTACAAGATTGAAAATCACGGATATAGAAGATTCTAAAAGTAATAAAATGCTATGCCTTAACACATTCATCGCTTCGGACAAGATATCTCGTCTTCCTGATTTTTTTGCTATATGCTTGAATTTGACTTTTCTACCAGTTGAGAAAAGTTGCACTTGTGAAAGGAAGTCTGCAGAAAACACTCACTTTTTTTCTGTTCTGATATATAAATTGCTTAAGAGGGCAAAAATACTGTTTTTCTTTTCTGAAGAATGCTTCTTATTCGTATACCTCAGGCAATGTGATAAAGAACTTTCTGAACAAAAGGAATCTCTACGCTTTTGCTGCAAATTTGCTCATAAGTGCTCTAATGCAAATGTTGCTAAGATTTCTATACGGCATATAACTCGGTGGAAAATAATACTAAAAAACTAAAAATAAATCTCCCCAAAAGTGAGGGTCCTTCTTAAAGAATAAAAAATAAAGTTAAGTTCTTTGGATTGTCATGAAAAAGGATATTGACTCAAGGAAAATATCTATTTCGATGTTACTGAACCATTAAAATGAATAACTGATACCCAAATTTCTTAAAAGAACCTGAAGCTGAAGTTCCTAGGCTTTCTGTTCAAGCAGAAATCAAACATTCTAAACGTGTTCCTATGTTTAAGATCAATCTTTGAATACTTTTAAACATCCCCCCTCTCTTATTCGTTTTCCTTTCTCCATCCTCCAAGTTTGCCAGACATTCGAATATTCGATGCCCCCAACACCACGAATGCATCCCCTAACCTAGCCATGCCCGTGACTGGGATGACAAAAACTGATGACTATCCGACGCGCGTCCATAAATCCCGGCTATCCGGCAGAGTTACGTGCTTCTCTTGCAAATGCCATGGGAAGGTGCTTGCGTGACAATCATTCGGGCCTTAAGCGTCATGAATCAAATGGATCCGGACATGGACATGAGTCCATGTGACCACAAACTGGGCGCTTTGTGTTTTCTGGGTAAATGAAAGCCCGATTTATTGGCAAAGGGAAAACACAATAATGGATAGGGAAGAGCTATTATCGAGCGTACCCGATTGGTGGTCTATGCCGTTGAAGCAATAGTTCATGGAGTGGGCAGATGAAACATGGATGATTAACTGCAGTTAATCTGTGGCAGTAGTATTTCTGCATCTATGTATGCTTCTTTCGAAGATGTCTTGATATTAAAATGGATTTTACGCGAATTATAGTAATAAAAATATTTCGATTGTAGTTTGGCTGTTTCGAAGCTGACGAGAATACAATAAAGATTAGATTACTCAAAAATTTTGGATTAAGTAAGAATAGGTTTAACAATGTGGGTAGAAAGAGAAGACGATTGTGCGTCTGTGAATGTTTCTTTCGAAGATATTTGCATATTACAATGGATTTTATGAAAATAAAAAATATATTTCGAATGTAATTCGGCTGATTCGAAGCTGACCGGAATACAATATAAATTCCTTTAATCGAAAATTTCGGATTAAATAAGACTAGGTTTAACAATGAGGGCAACAAGAGAAAGTGACAATTTTTAAACTAATATACATAGTAAATGTTAATTTTTTAATGTTTAAGACTTAATAATTAATACATAATTAATAATTAAACTGAAAGTAATTTTAATGAGTTAAGTAATAATAATTACGATTTAAAAAATTAATGATTTTGAAAATAATTTTAGAAAATAAGTAATTTTGATAAAGGAACATAATACATCACTTTGAATACAACAGTTATACAAAATAGTTCCTTCAAAATACACAGTGCAATTGTCATCTAACATCTTCAAACTTTATATAAAACATGTAAGAATTTTTTAATGCCTTTTGATTAAATAGTTTGAATAAATTGCATAGCATTAAAGTCCTTGATTGAATTACGAGCCTTAAAATTCAAAATAACTATCTCAAATAAATTACTTTTGACAATAGCATTTTTCAAAATACGAAGTATTAAACTATTCAGTACGATTATGAAGGAATTCAGTACAGAAGTAGTCTGCTAGAAAATTTCCAGGAATTCATTGTGTCCGTCATGGAATCAATAGAGAAGTGGTACGTCAGAAAATTTCCAGGAATTCAGTATGTCCGTCATGGAATTCAGTAGAGAAGTGGTCCGCCAGAAAATTTCCAGGAATTCAGTGTGTCCGTCATGGAATTCAAAAGAGAAGTGGCCCTCCAGAAAATACCCAGTAATTCAGTGTGTCCGTCATGGAATTCCGTAGAGAAATGATTCGCCAGAATTTCCATGAATTCAGTGTGTCCGTGGCTTTCTTTTCCAACTGCCATGATGCATTTCATGACATTTTCGCTCTCAAAATATGAATAGATATACAGAGTAAAGTAAAGGTGTTTTTTATTTGAAAACCACATACTTATCATAAAAGTGTTTCTCCTTTTCAGTTTTTTGTGTTCAATACAATTTTCCTAACGCCATAACTTAGATATACTACATCATTTGTCAATTTTCATTTCTCTGGAAGAAAACCTCTTACCTAAAAACATCGAAACATATCACTAGTTTGTCTTTGAAAGAAGAAAAAGTAAGAGATCTTTTTTCCTGTCAGAATTCCTCACCTAATAGGACTTTAAACCTTGTCAAAGGGTATTATGTTTATGTTTCAAACGAGTGCCTCTAAAGCAAGAAAATATTATCACAGAAGATAAATCAAAAACACAAGGAACGGGAAAACAATTAAGGTTCGGAAAAAAACAGATAAGTATTTCCCACTTCTACTATTTCATAAATTTGTTTGTCTTTGTATAAAATAAACAATAACATTTCTTGCCAAGTGCAGCAGGAATTCCTGTCATAGATATTAGTCTGAAAATTATGTAAACAGTTATTTTTATAGGTGCTTTCATACGACTGCCTTTTGTTGAACAACTCTGATTATCGACAAAATGTCATTTTTTACCCTTTGTAAAACTAAATTCTTTTAATTGCCTTTTTAGGAACGTTTCTAAAAGGCAATCTATTCTGAAGTAATTTGCCGTCCAATGTTTAACATTGAGTGAAACAAATGAATTTCTTGGTAATCAAATGTTGAGACATTTATTTGTTGTCAGAGTCATCAACTTTGCAGAAGTTTTTGCGTACAAGTCAGGTTTAAAAAACACTACTGAGAAATTTCATGATGATTTGTTGATATTTATTTTAATTTCAAGTACGATTTTCTTTTGAATCGAAGATTACTTTTCTTTGTTAAAAATACTTTGTGGCAACGGTGTGTCTCTGTTTGATGACTTCATTTATTGTGAACTTTTGATCAATAGTAAAATGTTTACTTTTTATCACCGTGAAGGAAAAAAAATAAGTAACAATGTTAAGATCGATCGCCAAAGCGAGGTTTGGGGCTAATTCAAAGGCGATTCTGGCGAGATTTAATGATTTTTCTCTTAGGAACTAGATAAAATAGGAGGTCTGAAGTTTCATCAACTTATTACAAATTCTGAATAAAATAATCGTATCACGACTATAAAATATTTTTCAGATGAATGTATTGAATATTAAAAATCTCATAGAATATTAACTAATTAATCTCTTAGAACATTAATTAATTATAATGAATTATTTACTGAATTTTTTGTTTAAAAATCTGTTCTTTTATAAAGGCAACTGTTTGCACGAATCATTTGGAGCAGATATATCATATAAATGTTGCTAGTTTTGATTAAATAGCGAAATAATTGATTGGGGTGTCGAACACCCCTTTGCAAGTCTTCGTGTTACTCTTCTTAGCGCGCGTTTTTCCCAGGTTAATACTGAATCCAAAAGGCCATTTCCGACATTGTTAAAGAATTGTTTGACGTTGCTTTTCCACTTTGAATCTCCCTTTTGTAAATCGAAAACTCAATTGTTGAAAGTTGAATTGTTTGGTTGGAATTCGTGCGACCCGTCGGCTAGGTTAAGCAGAATATAATAAGATAATAAGCCTTGTATTCTCAGGTTTTCACCATCAATTATTCCGGAGGCATCCTTCGTTTGTTTTTATTACGCATCGGTTTTCTTAATAATCGGGAAGAAAATAAGACATTTAGGTAGTTTCTAATGAAGGATTTATCTTGTAGAAGTGAGCTTTTTTGTTAAATAGAATTTCTTATTTTATTACTTATCACAATATTTTCTACTTTAGTAAAACTTTGTAATAAGAATTACGAAAAATAAAGTGATTATGAATACAAAAATTATAAATATACGAGGGAAATAAAAGAAAAATAAGGTAAAAGAATCTCCTTGATCTTTTCAGTAACAATTAATAAATTATGGCAAATATTTTTTGTTTGACTGAATAAATTCCCGCAGACATTGTACAAAATCTAATAAATTTTAATTGATTCATCTATTTAGAAATCAAAGACGTTTGACCAGTAAGAAGCAGCAAAGGTCTTCATTTGTGGAATTTAGTCACCTGTTTCTCATAGATACTCATGAATAATGTTAATAATACTCTGAACAGCTTCAAGTCGAATATGAGCTTACTTGAACTAATTGCAGTTTTTTTGTTAACACCAGCTAAAATTACCAGTCGCACAGAAACGTTCAGGCGGCACTAGAAAAAGTCAATAGAGGATGAATTCCACGGGGCGTTTATTCTAGTTCGTGTTGTTCTAAGTCACCTCACGTATTAGAATCCTTGATTGCTTCGTAACATTGCACAAAACAAACTCTGTTACTACCACTCAAAAGGACACGCTTGTTCGTAATCGAGGTGTAAAACCGCATTACGTTGATTGTCATGCTGGAAAATATGGAAGCCATTAAAAACAGAAATTAAAATGGAATATAACGAGATAATAAATACTTCGTGGCTCCAGACATTCTACCATTATTTTTAATACGTATCAGATAGAACAGAAACGCTGTAAAAGATTGGTATTAACGTATTCTGGAGAGAATGGTTTCTATTTTTTTAAATAATGAAAGGTTATCTTTTTCTAAGTCTTTCAGAGATTTCATGAAGCAAAAATTTGATCAGAAAAATTTGGGGTTTGATGCATCTGAACTTTTATTTTCATCAAGATTGTTTTCCTTACTTTAGTATAAGTCTTTTCTGGCAAGAATTATGAAAAATAACAGCAGAAATATGTACAAATATACAAGAAAAATATTAAAAAATTACACAACTTGTTATTAGTAAATTACAATAAATAAGTCTCGGTAGATTTAATAATTACAATATATGGTTAACCATGCATTAATTGGTTTTTTTTGTTTACTTTTGCGCAATAAACTGAGACTTTGATGTCAACAAATATTATTTTTAATAAATACTCACAAATTTTTCAAATTAAAGCAAGGGTCATATCCATGGCTTTTCTGGTGCAATTGATACTGTTCTCTTCGAAAAAGTTTTGATACAAAAATATTTGTTATGTAATTGAATATGCTATTTTCTTTTGAGAATAACACATCCATCTTTAAATTATTCTCTATTCCCTTTTCCAACAAGTACTACAAAACAAATAAAATCGTGGAAATCTTAGAGGAGTATCACGAAAGCAGCTAATTTTGGACATTATCTGTTTAAACAAATATCAATATTTCTGGTGCTAAATGCATATTTTATAACTTGCTGCAAATCCCTTTCTTGTTTGTAAAATCGTGGAAATCTTACAGGAGTATCTTTATTTCACAAAA